>CBVK0100154372.1:0-28349 GCA_900067695.1 Picea abies
CAAAAGGGGATTGATCTAATGAATAATAGATCAATAATAAATAGAATACTCTTTTCTTAATAGATCAATCATAAAGATAATGAGTAAAGGATAGACATTGGATAAATATAAAGATAATGAGGAAAGGATAAACCTTTTTTATATGACAATTTAACTGGTTTTTTAATTAAACTATTAGAAAATCATCAAATGATTTAAAAACAAAATTATTTTTCTTTTGAAATTTTGGGGTTTTGGAACAAAGAAAACAAATGTTAACATGGATTTTCTCATAAAAACAAAGATAATGAGGGATCAAAAGGATAGACCTCAACTCATGAAATTTTAGAAGGCAAAATTTGACAAAATCAAAAGATTGGAGTGATGGGAGACTTGGCATAGTGCGATTTTAAAAAGTTTTAAGGTGATCACAAACTTAGTAGAGTTTGTGCAAACTTGACAAAAAGGAAAAAAAAACGATAGAGACATTTTAGTGCTAACAGAAGTGAACCTCGAAGGAGTGAAAATAAAGGTTGACTTTGAAGTCATCGAGATCATGGGTGATTCTGATTCCTACCCTGCATTGTTTGGAATTGATTGGGCCTTTGAAAATAATTTGGTGTTGATCTTAAGGAAGAGGTAGGTGTCCTTTTAAATTTACACCCTGCACATGGTCATGCGACTAGACCCATATGAGGGTGACCACTGCAATGAGTTCGCAGATGAGGATGTGTGGAGCCCGAGAATTGAAAATATTTACAAGGTCATGGGGCATAGAGAGGAGTGTCAAATCTTATGAAACATATTATGAGGATGCCCTAGAAAGATAGTATAATAATCTCTACATAATGTCCACATGCAAATGCACATGAATAAGGAAAATAGTGTGATGGATCGAGTCTGAAATTTTTTGATGCCCCATGGTTAGATGGCACTGGGTCAATGGAGACATTCCTTAAAAGAGTTAAAATCCAATTTTGAAACCTTTGATATGATTCACCCATGGATCCCCAAGAAAGAAATGCAAATCTTCTCAATAAGAAAAGAGGGCCCACAAGATAACATAAACACTCAAGGTACTAGTTGAAGCATAGGAGGTCTCATCATGAGCCGATCTATTATGACCATGGGAATGTAGCAGTATGAAATTACCACCTATCTGGTCACCAAACCAGGGTAGTGGCTCTTGGTGGCATATCCAAGAGAAAGGGGGTTTCATCACAAGCCAACCTTCTCATTTCTGAGAAATGTTTTTGGATAACGTTTTCACCTTTGGTCATCAAGCCAGGATATTGGCCCTCAACTATTTCCTTGAAGCAAAAGATAAAAATATCAAAAGAAGCAAAGATAAGAATAAAAGGCAATGAGTGGGATAGGAAACAATTTCATTCATGACATCGTGCATCTCGGCCTCCACAAAGGCACCCATAGGTAAGAATCTACATTTTCCTATTATCACATGCACCCCATGCCAAAATATTTACCCCATTCCAATTCATACACTTACATTACTTGGAATATATCCCACCCGGGAAACACCCCAAACTTAAGAGAGGTTAGCCCAATAGGACACCCTGAGACTTTCTCCAAACCTAACTTGTCAAGTTGCATAACATCTTTGAGCACTTGTCTGGGTTAAGGGGGGTTTGATGCACATGTTTGGGTAATTTAATTATTGGATGTGATTTACATGCTATGATCCCTGTGACTTATGAACCCCTGGAGGGCGTACTTGTTGCTGCAGGACCTTGCCCGGTGCACAGGTACACATGAGGGAATGATTAGCTCAGACTTTCATGTGGGCTTAAAGCCCACAGATGGATGCTGCAACCCCAGCCAGGGGTAAGAAGAAATTGAAGATTTACACCGGGAAAAAGAAGGATGTTGCGTTTGGAGGCACCCTGACAGACCTAGACTCAGGGGGACCTTGCTCTTCCACATGGACATTGGCCCTTGAGGGCCCTGAACGTCACCATCATGACCCTAAACTTCATCCAGAGCTAGGGTTTTCATTTTGGAGGCATTTATGAACTTGGTGGCACATGTGGGCATCATCTGGGGCCTCTAGAGGCCAAGCGCCCTACATTTTAGGCTCAACATTCCACCTTTAGGCCTCAACGTCACCTTAGAAGGGCACGACGTCATCCTTGGAGGTGTCTTTAGATGCTAATCAATTTTTATCAGTGTTCCACAGGGACACGTCCCCCAGGGTGGGGTGCACGCCCCCCATGTTTCCCACGCACCCGGGACTGGGGTGCTCCTGGGGAAACGTTTCCCCACGTCCCCCTTTTGGGGAAACTCAAGGAGACGCAAGGGAGTGCGTTTCCCCAATGTGGGGGGCATGTTTCCCCAAAAGGGGTGCTTCTGGGTGTCCCCCCTCCGAAAGGGGTGCTTCTGGACGCACAATATTTTACTATATATGTTTCATTTATGATTTATGAATCAATGTATTTCATTATTGAATCATAATTTGAATCAATGTTTTTCATTACTGAATCTGAAATCATAATTTGAATCATGTTTATTATTTATATCATTTACAAATTTGAATTTAGTAATACTTTACTGTTTACTATTTAGTATTTAGTATGCACAATGATGAATTTAGTAATTTACATGGGCTGAATTGTTATTGTTGGGATTTTATCATTAATATTTATATTTTTTTATAATTTTAGAGCCAGGGACCCCTATGCTAGGGACCCCAACGTCCCCTCGTCCCCCATGAATTTCCCCAAAATTTGGGGGTGCTCCCACACGTCCCCCCTGTGTGTCTCCCCGCTCCCGCGCACCCCTGTCCCGACGTCTTGGTGGAACATTGATTTTTATTATGTCAAAATTGAATTTTATTGTAAATTGGCCAGGTCGGCCTTATTTTAACCTGAAAATTAATTAAAGGTCAAAATTTTGTATAAATAAACATAAAATATTCTCATTTTTACATCATAACTCACCTCTCACAAAAGGGAGGACTGAAATTTTGGCCCTAAAGGGGTTATTGGCTGAAATTACCAAGGCACACTTGCTTGGAGGCTATTTTGGATCATTTCTTGGTGAAGTTTTGACAAATCTAGGGTTTTTGTGCTTGATTATTCTTGGTGAAGTAAGTAAATCTGCAATTTTCATTTCATGATAAATGTCTATGGTATGTTTACTTGTTCATATGTAAGATATGAAATTGCTTGCTTGAAACCCTAGGAGTAAGAAACATAAGGTGCTTTTTTCTTGCTCTTTATTTTGCTAGTTTTGCTCAAGAAGATCTTGTCTAGACAAACTTCTAGAGCCCTAAAGTGCTAGCACTTTAGAAGCTTTGTCTAGTTCTTATTGCATTAAATATTTTTCAAGAGTGTAAGGATAGGAGAAATCACTAGGGCCTAGAAGTGCCTACACTCTAGTTGAACCTTCTCTGTGAGGCTTGGTGCTTGAGAACTTAAGGTACTACTTTTCAAGCTTCCACCTTGTTATCTTTTAGACAAATATAATCATTGTTGTCTCTCCAAGTTAGTGTGCTGATATAATTGACTCCATAAACCCTTAAGGCACTAGTCTCTTGTCTCTCTTTTGTTGGAAGGTTGATCAAACACTCAAACACTATTCTCTTAAGCTATTACTAATTAAATCTCACACTAATTTAGCCTAGATTGCTAACTTTCTTGCTGCTGTTATAAATAATTGCTACAGCCATCTAACTACAACAAATTTTCTGCATAATTGACTTTGAATGCTAGCTAAACACTTCAAAAGTTGCTTATGACATTTGATTATCATTCTGCTTAGTAAATGCTATCTTTTCACTGTCTTTTCAAGTAATTCTGAAGAGCTTTTATTGCAGCTGTGACAATTTATTAATTGTTGTTGTAAACTTGTTCATTGCTGCATTTTTATATCAGCTAGCATATTTTCACTTGGTTTACTGCCTCTTGAAGCTTTACTATCACTTTTGTACTTGAAACTGCCATATATATGTTCTGTTGTCTTGTTTTGGGCAGGTACACTTCATCACTTTCAATTGCTTCATCTTTCTTGGACATAAACCTTGTGACATCTTTAACTTTAGTGACCAGTGAGAGGGGGGCTACTTTTATCCTTATCTTTAGCTCACCCAACTCTTTAGGTCACCCAAGGGACACCTCCCTTGGGTTAGACTTCTATCCATCCCTAAAAAGTGGGGATTTCGTATTGAGGTGACAGTGATAGGACATCTTGTTTGTTATGCCAATCTCCTTCACTTATCGTGGGCTTTGGGCAAGTTCAGATTGTGCGATAACAAACACTTACCACAACACCAGATTTGTTACCTCATGGAGCAAGACCTACTGTCTTCTGTGAGCCAAGCTGGTGTGGTGAATGGTGCCAGCCATCGATCTTATGGTGATGGGTGGTGTGATGTGGGGCTCTGCCTGCTGGTCTGTCCCTCGGTACTCCATGTCTGCATCTTGAGGGCCTTGAGACATTATCTCCTTAGTTACCCCTAGAAATGGGGGATAGCATATTGCATAGCTTTTGCGTTTCCAAGCTCATCGCTTGAGTAGGATAGGTGGGTTCACTGACTTCATAGTGTTTGGTTTGTTTGGCTTTTCTATAAGTTGTGGGTTTTGTGTGGCTGGTTATTTATCAGGGGCTCCCCTTCAAGGCCAGGTGGGTGAAGAGTGGGCCATTTGATGATCTTTGTCCTGTTTGCCAATGCTCCAAGATAGTGAAGCACATTTTCTCGGAGTATTAGTTTGCAAAGAATGGTTGGAAGTACATCCAGGATTGGTATTCGGGTCTTCTTTAGGGAAGGATCCATTTGCGTGTGGCCCTGTTTGGTGATTGCAGCTATTTGGTTCATACCTCTTTTATTGGGATTTGGCAATGCCCAAGGATCTCTATTCTGTATATCCTTTGAAAGATCTTCTGTTGTTCGGTTTTTGATAATGAGGTCAGTTCTTTGTCTGCTTTCTGTACCATGTGGTGGGATGAGGTATGTATGCAGTGGTTGGCCAAAGGTTCTTCGCTGATTAAGGATGCAAAGTCTCTAGGTGCAGTAGCTTATTTTAATTTTATTTCTGCGTTAGTAGTGTTGAGGAAGAGGATATAAGTTCCATTGTATATATGCTTCTGCCTTTTGATTTGCTGATGTAAATATTTTTCTGTAAATATGACTTGTTTTTCCAAACAACAAAGACAACACACTTGTCAGCCAGGGTTCATGGTATGTTGGTTCTGTAGTATTTGAAGTAAAACTTGGGCTTAGTTTTGCAAGTGACGAGCTCTCCCTCAACTAAGGATTTAAGCCTGCACCTCTGAATTTGACCCTGGTTTTGTTGGTGCGTCCCTTTTTTCTATTCTGTCTATATGCAAAGGAAATGCAATCAATCTTCTCAATTGTTAATGCTACTTGGTTGTGCCCATTGCAATAGTTGGCAGGATTTCTAAAGTGTTGGGTAGCAAGGAATCTTTGCTGAATGGGAAATGTTTTCCGTCATTTGAAAATTTTGCTGTTGATTCCATTGCTCCCGTGGTTCAGTAATATAGATAGAACCATATTTTGTTCATTTAGATCAATTGATGGATGCACAAGAAAAATCTTCTCTTCTCAATAAGTCAGCCTTCCATTGAATATAGGTTTGAGCTTTGGGTATATTTACTTTTGGTAAAAATTCGAGAAAGAATTCTCTGTCCTATAGGGCATATCTCCATCCAGCCAGGCAATAAATAGTTATATTCGTTGGCGAGGTATGTGGTGAAAAAAATCATATTGTCAATTTTCCTTAGTGTGGCGCTAGTCTGCGTAAAATGACATTTCTATAGTCAGGATATCTACCACTTATTAACAGTATTCTGCATAAATACAAACAATACTGATGATAGCAGGCAAAATAGTGTATAAGAATCTGCATATGCTTGGTCAAGGTAACTCACAGATTATATTCTGCATAAAGAGATCGATGCACTGATTTTAACTTTATGATTATTTGGATGTTGTCTGTGGTGCCAGAGCAAGAAAATGAAGTCTCTTAATTCTTTAATCGTGGATAAAGCTTCTGAAGAGCATGGATGGACTGCCTTACAACAGAATGAATTGGACGATGATGCTGCTTTACAACAGGTATAAGACTATGAATATATTTACTTGCTCCTAAACTGGTGTTAATCTAGAGGAATTTTTCTGTCACGTCCTTGTCGGTTCCTTGATTTAGCCAATAATTCTCTTTTTTGGAATTATGCTTGACTATTATGCAGGCTCTGGCACTTTCCATTGGGGCTTCTATGGAAGACGCAACTGCTATAGCAGAAGCGTCAAAACAAGATTCGGAAGTTGGGAGACCAAAAGCAAAAGTAGACAATTCTGAGCTGGGTGGAAAGGCACAGGAAACAGCCAAGGTTGACAAATTTCCCCATGGCAGAAGACAAAGAAAACAAACAAAGGTATGTATTATTGAGAAATTGCTGTTTAAATGAATGCTGGACTGTAGCAAAGATAACTGTATTTCATTCATCAATTACCAAACTGTTGAATGCTTGTATTGCATGATAGTAACTGGTATCTTTTTGTGCTTCAGAGCATGAACACAATACAGCTGTCCGAAGACGAAGTTCTAGCATATTTCTTTTTATTCGATGGTGAGTTCTGAACTTTGCATTTGGATGCTATATTTTTCCCTTCCATTTTTTATGTGCAATTCCCTCATATCTTAAGAATAAACAAGTACTTCTTATAGGAAGCCCTGAATGCCTTTGAGTTTCAGTCATTTCATGGTTCCCAATTGTTTTGAATCTTTCAGCTTTCATGCTCTAAGTTTAGCATTCCCACAGATCATAGAGAATGCACCATGTTATTGGCATAGGACACCCATGCTTTGCATTTCTGTTGCTTTTTTGCGTTTGGCTTGCAAGTGTTGTCTTACACAGTTCTACTTCCTAGCTTTTTATCGGCGTGATGCTCGGTCATTGTTCAAGTGCATTGCTAGCAATTTGGTGGTCAGTTTTCCTTGGATAGTGCTCCTTGTCATATAGAGATGTACATGTCACTCTATATGTGTATCTACGTTGCACCAATGTTCAAGCCTCAAGGACAGGGGATAGGGGGATACATTTCGGGGATGGCTACAGAAACTCCCCAACTTTCAGGTCATGGCCTCATTGCACAAGTGAACGCTGTGCCCATACCCACTAAACAAGGATGTCCCCTTTCATTGGGAGGCAGGGGATGCAGCCTAGACGTTGGTGTACTTGTTGACAAATAGATAGATGATTATACATATATAAATTTCATAGATCTGTAACTATAAACATACACATGCAAATGCATGTATATAAATATAAGCCCCAAGGTTTAGCTCAATTGGTTGAACCAGCCGCCCAAGACATGTTGCCAATGAGGAAGCCATAGTCATAGGTTCAAATCTGGTTGAGTCCCCTAGGGTAACTAGCCGCTATTGTGGCTGGTGGTTGAGCTGCCCTCCATTGAGCTGCCCTCCATCCGGATATTCCAGGGAAGGGGGGGGGGGATCCCACAAGGTTTTCCTTGGAAAAAATACATGTATATGAATATTTGCATGTATTTACTTAAACATAATTTAGAGGACCTTATTATAATGGCCCGTAAATTTTTTACCTAAAATAAAAATGGATAGTTGTTTTTTTCCATCCATATGCCTTTGATTTTCATTTGAACTGAATGGGCCTTTGGCATTGAGCATGATAAGGGTTTTGTTTAGGGCCTAGGCAGAGATGCCTCTGGCATCAGGGTTTACCAAGTTTGAACTAGTTAGTAGGTATTGACTAATGTCACTACTTGCTCATAGATCAGACTCAATTCCTGTAACTGCCAATTTTATGGTCCATTGTTCATTATCTTTTGGTATTTGAAGTAAATATTGGCTTTGATTTTGCAAATTAAATCTCCATGTTAATGATGGTTGTGTTGTTGTTTACAAATAATTGCATACATATCATATCGTTGATCATTACTAATGCTAGCAAAACTTTCGTTCCCCAAAATAGGGAACAAAGATGATTCTAGAACTATTTAAGGATGGACATGGTCAAGTGGTGTTCATTTTAGAGAGGGAGTTTCTAGAAATTTTATATGTAGTGGAATGCCCTTTTCAAGTTAGGGTCTAGTGCTATGTCCCTCTCAAAGTTAGGATCTAGGGGAAATGATCCTTTTAAGCTAGGGTCTTCCTATATGTCTGTTTTGTTGAGTGTGGCATCTTGGGAGTACATGCAATTAATATCAGTGCTCGAGAAGGGTTATTTCACTATATTTGAGATAGATAAGATAAGATAAATTTTTTATTGTCCACAAATGCAAAAAAGTAGGTCAATGGGACTAAAAAGTACAAACTAGTAGTGGCAAAATGTGGGAGTGCCAAAGCAACTCCTAGGAGTTAAAAGATAAAGCATGACATAAAATAAGTGAAACTATTGAATGAGAGAAGTAGCCGAAACAACATAATGTGATAAGGATACACAACGTCATAAGTTAGTGTGGAATGAAAGGGGGAAGAAAAAGCTCCAGTAACCACATCGGGAACAAAGTTGGAAGTGAAGGAGGAAGACAAGGACATTCCTATTATATCATCAACCAAAGAGAAGGGACCATGACATTGTCGTCAAGGGATAATTTAGGAGGGACTTGGTCGGGTAATCCTGGGAGGAAATTATGAGAATGAATCTATGATTGATTGATCAACCTTTAGAGAGTTGAGACATGGTAGATGTGAATCAAAATGTTGTGAAATAAAGTTTTTGGTCTACCAGGGCTTGGGCCTTGTAGTGAGTATTTCCCATGGGTAATCTACACTCCAAGAAGAGTTTGCTTTAAGGGTGACATTAGTATATCTTTGAAATCCTTCGTATTTTTGAAAGTTATTTGTTTTGCAAAGGGGAAAATAAAAGCTATGTTCATTTTGGAGAGGAGGTTATATAAACCTTAGAAAAAAAGGTAATGCCTATTCAACTTGTGTCCTAACCATTTTACTTGTTTTCTTGAGTTTGGTTGCCATGGATAATGTGATATCAACAAAGAATTAGGTTAGAATAACATGAAAGTAAACCTTTTAGCAAGATGACAAGAAGCAAAAGAAAAGTTGACTATTTGGCTTGCTAGGAAATGGAAACTCATTCAACTCGGTTAGTTTGTGTGCCACTTAGGCATTCTCTTTTGGCTTTGTTGACCTTATCAAAACCCTCCGGGATTGGATTTTGCTCAAGATTGAAAGCAAGTCACATTTTCTGCTCTTCATCTCTTTCCTTCTATTGTTGGCTAAGTCACATGACACGAGGATATGAGATATGCGGTGCGTAGATCCCTCGAAAGAGGATACACATGATTCTTTTTTCTTTTCTTTTGAGAGAAGTAAAGTCTTTCATCTGCATGTTCAGTGTTCCAAGTGAGGATATTGGTACCTTTCCAACCCCCTGTGGATTTCCCCCTTCTTCATTGGTTTTTAGACGGAGGGCGGTATTAACCTGCGGTGGAAATATTTGTTGGTAACCCCAAGGGACTCAATGGGATTTGATCCCGAGGCTTGTGTGAACTTTCACACAAGAGAATCTACCAATCGAGCTAACCCTTTGCGCTTATACACACACACACACACACATATATGTGTGTGTGTGTGTATAAAATTATAGAAATGAAATATAGTGAACATTTAGAAAATTGAACTACATCAAATGATTTGATGACATACACATAAGAATAAAATTATAAATTGAAGTCTAAAAACATAGATCTTACATACTGATAATAAATATCAGAGCATAAATTTATGAGGCAAAATATCATTTGGTGTCATCGAGTTTTTTTGATGATTGCCCCACCAACAACATATTCTTTAGCCATGCTTTTTCTTGGTCTCATACTAACATATGGACATTCTTTGATCCGAATTGGATCTTCACCAAAAATATTTTGTAAACTTTGTAATAAGCATTTACTTGTTTTTTTTGGCAAAGTTGAGAACATGTCCAAAATTTACTTGGAAGTTTAAACAAACCGTTTTGATGGGTGGCCTTCCAAGGTAGCCATTAAAAATGAAGGCTATGGTGAAGAAGGACATCAATGAGGGAGATGCAAAGAGAACTTGGGAAGCTTGAAGGATAGTAACATAGATGAGAGCTCGAAGAGTGCAACCTGCTTGAATATCAGAGGACAAAGGAGTCAAGGAGCTTGTCCATGATGAGCAAAGGTGTCTTTGAGCCATGGCCATCTTGAATTGTTTTGCTAGTGAGTAACAATGCATGAGATTTCTGAGCATGCATAGTTGGCCCTTAGTAATGAATTTCCAGAGCATAATAAATCCCCATTGATCTGGATTTTCTTGTTTGAGTTTCCAGAGTAAAATCTCCATTTCTATTGTGTGCTCCTGTTCTTGTTATTCCTGTGTAATCCATTTTATAGTTCTACATAGGATTTGATTGGCATAGTGTTGAATGGTCAAATGGTTTGGTTAATATAATCATTTTCTATAGCTAGTGATGAATCATTGGTTAAGTGTATCTTGATTTCCATTCATTGCATTGATCACCGGTTAATTAATGGCATAATTCCCTCTTGAGTCTTGACTAGATCATTGGTGTATTTTGTGTGTGTTTTCACACAAACCTACACTTCTTGAGATAAAGTCTTAAAGCTCAAGTGAGGCTTTGGTGTAACTAAGAGGGGGCCACTATCACCTCACCAATTGTCTTTTACACTTTAGGCTAGCTCTCCTCTAGCTCAAGGGGGGCTTCCTTAGGATAAGATCGCTAGGATTTTAGGCAATGAGTTCAAAGGTGATATGACGAGTAAATTCCAAAAACAATTTTGAATTGATTAAGAGAATAAAGTTGATGGAAGGACTAGAGACTAGTGTCTCTCCATTGGGCATATGGGGTCAACTAAGGTTCCCATTTTACAAGTTACAAGTGAAACTAAAATGATAGTTAGGGTTGACAACTTCAAACCCTACCAAATCATCCTAGTAGCTCAACAAGTTTCAAGATGATCAAGGGGAAGATCCTCCTCTAGAAATCCTCCAATGGCTTTGAGAAAGGGACCTATCAAGAAGAGAGAATGAGGGCGCACCACCAAGACTAGAGATGTAACACCACACCTCCACCCATTCCAAATAAAATACCACAAGGATTTAAAGAGACCACTTACTGATCATATTGATTCACAAGACCATTGATCCATGAACATCCATCAATTGCAAAAAATCACACAAAAAAATCTTCAAGAGAGTGCTCTAGCTAGCCATTCATAACACAGAGAAATATACAAAGAGTTTCCTCCAAAGTGTCTCCAAAAGATCTTCAATCAAGTTCTAAGGGATTTCTCCCCCAAATCCAACCATGAGTACAAATGAGGAAGGGCATATCCTTTTATAGAGTGATGCTTGTTATCTCTCGAATTCTCCCTATAGGAAAAGTCTCAACCTCTCCAAGGGGAAAACCTAAGGACACTACAAGCAAGATGCTCACTGTCACCTTGACAACCTTGCCCCACACTTCTAGGTTTGGATGATTGTTTCCTACCTAAGGGGGGATTCTCTATAGTAGACCCTAAGCTTATCGTTTAGCACATGTGAGAAAAGAGGCTAGGATTTAGATTATGCAAGTGATAGTAATCAAAAGATACCACATGAATGATTTACAAATGATGGATGTTGTTTAAGCATCTATCATGCAATTGGAGTTCGTTCCGTGATCATTCATATTTTAAATGTCCATGAAACCATAAGTATCCTTGGCAAGACCCAAAAAAAGAAAAGAGGCTTTCAGTCAAAGGGGTGCCTTATGCTGTTGATTTTTCTGTGTTTTCTCACTTCTGCAATTTATCCCAATCCCGGTTTCAATCACTCCTTATCACTCCAAATGTTTAATGCCCATTCCCAATATTAATGAAATTTGCAGACATTAATATGCATTAAAAATTCAAAATGAAATTTGACTGAAACACATGAAATAAATGATCTTTTCAATGGCTGTCTTAAAACTCAGAAATAAACCAGCAAGCACACATTTAATGACACAATGATATTTGGTCAATTGACCCTGGAAAAACCCCAATGTGGGGAAAACCAGTGAGAGAGAGTGAGTTCTTCTTATTTCTTCAATTTCTGGAAATTACATATCAACAAAAATAAAACCAACAGAATTTACTTATCTCTTCCCTCGATTTCCGTGCTTGAAATAGATTGGAAGAAACCCAACACAACCAACCTCGAAATCTGTGCTCAGACAGTCGTACCGTACGGACTGTCACAACATTAAATGCTGTACGATTTGTCTCAAAAATTGCGCCCAGAAATTTGTTGCTGCTGTACGACGGCCATACGGTCTGTACGGACCATTAAATGCGCCCTTTTCCTTGGAAATCGTGCTGCTGTACGGCCAGAACAGGAACATTAAATGTGGTTGTACCAAATCCGTACCGTACGGATTTATCCTCACTGTTGGCTGCCTCGAAATCCATGCCCTAACTTTGCCTTGGAATTCGTGCCACTTCTTTGCTGCTTTCTCTTCTCAGAAAAAATGGAAACTTTCTCTTCTCTTGCTCTCTCTCAATCTCTCAATCTCTCTTGGAAAGAATGACTTCTCATTTGGTCTTTTTCCTCCTTTAGAATCCCTAAGTGACTCTTAGGTTACCTTTTTGATCCAAGGGCTCACATTGCCCAAGATCAACGGTTGAAATTAAATGCTCCATTAATATTCCCTTTATTTAATTTCACTCACCCAACTTAAATAAAAAACCCACTTGGTGCATTAAGTTCCTAAGTCACTTTTCACTTTCTAATTTAAAGTTCACTTTACCAGTTCACTTTACCACTTATAAAGTGACTTTATGAAAAAGACCCACTTTTAAATTGTGGACCACATTCCTAGGTAAAAGTTTAAAACCCATAGGAACCACTTGTCCAAGGTACAAATCTTCATTAAAATTTAACATATGCTACAACCCTCAAATATACCTGTAGGCTCAGACGCCTAGGATACGAGAGGGTAATCTTTCCGAATGCTTTGCTCGGTGCACTGTAACAGTCCGATTGTCGAATGGTTGATCTCAGGATGCCTAGGGGACTTCCGATATACACGATGGTACATGGAAGTGAAACTTCGGGTTCAGGTGCTGCCTAATGCAATACTACTCGAGTGGGTACCCACAGGGGTTACAAGGACTTCCAATAGGGCGAGACATAATCTCAAGGCAGTCCTCTTAACTCTCAAGGATCCCTGCGTGTATTTGCTCCCAAATTGCAGTTTTAAATGCTCAACGACAACTCCCTTTCGTTATTTATAGACGTCGGGTGCACGTCTCTAGCCTAGATTACTAAGGGTCTTTCCATGAATCGCTATATCCAACGTGACTTAAACTTGCAATATGATATGTTGATTTATGAGTTTAAACATCCACATCTTGCATCATTATTGTTTAAGTAAACCAATATCGCAAATGTTTTTTCACAATAAGTGATGAAATCATAAAATATGCTCAAGGATGCAATGTTCAATTCTTAAAAAAAAGTGTAGGTTGTTGAATGTGACAAGACAATGTGAGTACACTCCAATCGATCTGACTCTTTAAACACAAATTGCTGGAAAATCAAAGCAATATATGATAGATTGTAGTGTTTATCTCCGCTGGTTGGTTGAATTTGTAAGTTATATGCGAGAAGATTCTACCAACAGAGAGCACCCAATGTATTTAAGATTTCCAGAATTGTGATTGTTATCCCCCAGTTTAGGGATAACTAAGGAGATTATGTCTTGAGGCCCGCAGGTCCTAGACATGGACTACCGAGAGCCAGATTAACTTGAGCATGGCCCTGGAGGGCCCATCTTTTCTTTTCTTCAGCGCCTCCACTTTGTCAGCAACAACAACATCCATCACCTTGGCTTGATCTTGTAGCAGAAATGGATCTTGCTCCATGAGGTAATGAGTCCGGGTATCATGGTATGTGTCACTCTGATCCTCAAAACCTTTGAATATGTGCATTTAGTTCTTTTTGTTTCTAACGGGTGCTTGGATCTTATACTTATCCACTTGACCATGTTTGAGGGGATTGACAGGATGCCCTAGTAAGCAACAAGGAGATGATATAATTACCGACATTTTCCAAACACCCAAGGTTGACCTAGTCCCATATTTTCCTGATACTTTTCGGTCATACCTTGAGGTTTTTGATGAGTACTCCTCTGAGCACTTGGATTTATTCCATGAAGAAGATTGTAAACCACCGTTATGCTCAGATCTTGATAGGAGTAAGGACATCATTCGCCCAAAGAAGGATCCTTGTGAAGACTTTCTTCGACCAACTCCGATTACTTTACTTTGTTGTGTCTCTAGAGGTGTAGTTGGGAGATATGTCTTTTGTATAGAGTTTCCTCTGGGGCAAACCCTAGAGTCCAAGGGTTGGTTGAATACTCCAAGAAAAGGTCTATCATCTAAACCTTTTAACCTTCCCTTGAGAGTTTGTCAGTCATCTTCTAGATCCTTGTCAATCCCTTCCAGGGTTTTAGATTATGAGGATGTCCTAGGTAGCTAGTTTTCAGACCTTATGAGTCAGTGTTTTGAACCTTTGACTTTTCACGATCCCTTCTTGAAGTGGATTGAGCACTTTCCTCAGGGAGTGACTTGGCATGATTTTATCCCTCCCACCTGCATCCATGGGTTAGAGTTTATGGCTTCCGATGATACAATACATGAAGATTTTTAATGACAAAATAATAAGTATCTCATTCACACATTTCGTCAAACACTTGACTAACCTGAGATTTTAGTCTTTTAATAAATGCCTTTAAAACTGAAAGCAACTGAAAGCTAAAACACTTAAGTAAAGTAAATCACTGACCCATACTCTGATAAGGCAATAAATAGACAAGTGATTTTTGGTCCAATGACTAGGGCAAAAACCCCACCATGGGGAAAACCCTAGAGAGATTATTTCTATTATTCAAGAGCAGATCTGAAATTTCTTACAACCCAGAAATTTAATAATTCCAACTGTAAATCAGAAATGCAAATTAACTTATCTCAGCAATCTGATTTCTTTCTAGAAATTCGTGCCAACAAGCTTCAACTGCCCACATGTGCCAACCAAACAACAACCCGATTTATGGGAAATCATGTCATTGTACAGATAAAAACAACAGCAACAAATGCACATAAATCTGCCTCGGAAAGCATGCCAGTAAATACAGTATGGACTGCACAGACTTCTTTCTTGGAAATCGTGCCTCCCTCTTGCTGTATGGACTGTCTTCTCACTGTACGGACTGCCCTTCCTTCTGCTGTACAGACTGTTATGATTGCACTGCCTTGGGAACTGTGCACTCTAATTAACTTTGAAAACTGTGCTCTTAAACTCTCCAGAAATCTGATCTCTCTCTCCTTTGTCTTTACTGTGTGTTCTTCTCACATTCCTAAGCATGTATATGTAGTCTTCTCTTTTCCCAAGAAACCCTAACTTACATAACCAACTTCAATCTAATGGCTATCATAAGTCTAATCTGAGGGCTCATATTTAATGCTCCTCATTAATTACAAAATAAGTAATAAATGCTCATTAAATACTTTTGGGTCCCACAACTTAAATCACTTTAAGTTATAAAGTACATTCTCTTTCTAAAAACACTTTATTTAAAAAGTCACTTTACAAATAAAACATGTCTAGGAAATATGACTTTTATGTCCCCCCCATGACAAAACACAAAAACATGAATGAGGACATCCCTTGTTACATTTCAACAATACATTCTCTAACCCATGTTATTTTTGTGCTTAACTTATCACTGTTTTGGTTTATGATGAAGCATAGAGGTAGGTATTGTGAAACATTGCTAGGATGGTTTCACAGGTCGTTTGACTACACCTAGCATTCAACCAACAGGTAAGTACAGGTAAGTAGGCATTTGCATTCATTGTATATACCATTTGCATTTCATGCTAGAGTAGTTTGCTTTCACATTTATAAATATGCTTGCTTTCATTTTATATATATATGAGCTGGGTGTGATATCACCACCCCAAATGATTACTAATAGTTTGATGTTGAGATCAAGCAGGTTACAGGTTATGCCAGAGATGCTGAGGTTCTCATGCGCTCTATGGTGAGCACATGTCCCCGAGTTGGAGCCAGATGTTATCCCCCAGTTTAGGGATAACTAAGGAGATTATGTCTCGAGGCCCACAAGTCCTAGACATGGAGTACCAAGAGCCAGATCAACTTGAGTATGGCCTTGGAGGGCCCATCTTTTCTTTTCTTCAGCACTTCCACTTTGTCAGCAGCAACAACATCCATCACCTCGGCCTAGTGCCGTAGCAGAAATGGATCTTGCTCCATGAGGTAATGAGTCTGGGTATCATGGTATGTGTCACTTTGATCCTCAAAACCTTTGAATATGTGCATTTATTTCTTTTTGTTTCTAATGGGTGCTTGGATCTTATACTTATCCACTTGACCATATCTGGGGGGGATGACAGGATGCCCTAGGAAGCTTGTGCCCATAGGTTTTGAGTTGCCACTGGGGGGATTCATGAAAAGTCATCGTCCGCTTCCATCATGCTTACCACTTTCCATCTTTGTCTTGCTCATCCATCCCATTACACTGGCCCGGGCATTGCGTTGGCCAAATATTTAATTGTTGCACCTTACCTTGTGGGAAGAAGGGGCTAAAGGCCCAGAGGGTAAAAGCAGTTGGCAAAAGATAGAGGCCTAAAAGTGAAACCTCAAGATGCTTCGCCCAGGGATCCCCGAGAAAGCAGTAAAAGGCTTCTCAACAACAAACAGAGGGACCCATAAAAAATAATAAAACAAGGTCTAGTCAGAGGATAGGGGGTCTCATCACGAGCCAACCTATTAGGTCCATGGGCATCTAGCGGTATGACACTACTAGCAGCTGGTTACCATGCCAGGGTAGTGTCTCTTGGTGGCATAGCGAAGAGAAAGGGGGTCTCATCATGAGCCAACCTTCTCATTTTCGTGAAAGTGCTTGTGGGTAACATTGCCACCACTGGTCACCACTCTAGGGTAGTGTCCCCTGATTAGCTTCTTGAAAGAAAAAGTAATAAAGAATAAAGATAAAAGGCATGAATGAGCTTGGAAACATTTGCATCCAGAATAGGTACAACTCACCCTCTACAGAAGCACCCATAGGTAAGCCATGCATTTCCCTGCTATCACTGCACCCCTTGTCCAGACATCCCTTATCCACCTCATCCACTAACATGACTTAGATTTGATTTCTCCCGGAAACATCCCACATCCAATGAGCATTAGCCCAATAGGACACCCTGTCACTTTCTCCAAACTTGGCTTGCAGATTTGTATAATGTCTTTGAGCACTTGACTGAGTGAAAGGGGTTTTATGCACATGTTTAATAAAATTGATGATTAGATGTGATTGACATTGCTATGATCCCTGTGACTTATGAGCCCATGGAGGGCGTATCTGTTGATGTGCAGGATCATACCTGACGGACAGGTACCATATTGGACAGGTACACATGGGGAGATGATTAGTTTAGACCTCCATGGGGCTGAGAGCTCACCAGATGGATGTTGAGACCCCAACAGGGGGTAGAGATAGGTCAGAGGGTTTGCATCGGGGAAGAGGAGGACGTTCCACCAGAGGCAGCTGAGCAGACCTGTACCCAGGGGGGTTGTGCCTTTTCCACCAGGACGTTGGCCTTGGAAGGCCATGACATCACCCAGGACATTCATGACGTCATCTAGCATTTGTGGAGGTTTTGGGAGGTAGTTGTGGCATGTGTGGCTTGTTCCGGAGGCCCAAGGAGGCCTAACGTTTTGCTCTAGGAGGCCAACGTTGCCCTAGAAAGGGCTAACGTCACCCTAAAAGGGCATGATGTCCTCATTTTTGCTTGATTTAGGGTTTTATTATGACATTTAATGTAAAATAGTATTATTATGTATTTTTGGCCATGTCGGCCTTTTGTGACCTAAAAATTAATTAAGGTCATTGTTACTGTATAAATAAGAGAGCTAAAACTCTCTTTTATTCATCATCTTTCACTCACACTTGTGTGAGGTCTGAAATTTGCACCCTCCTTTAGGGTTTTTGGCTGAAATTATTGATGCACACTTGTTGAAGGAGGCTTTTCTTGGCTATTTTCTGCATTTTCTTGGTGGAAGGTTTACAACTAGGGTTTGGCTTAATGAATGCTTGATGAATGTAAGTGAATTTCTGCAATCCTCTTTTCATTTGAATGGTTATGATATCTTTTACTTGCATTTTAATGGAATTTGCTGGCTTAAACCCTAGGGAATAAGCACATGTTGGTGTCCTTGTTTCAAGTCCCTACTAAGTTATGCTAAGAACCATTTTACTTGCTGAAGATAAATGTTAGAGCCTTGCCATAGCAACACTCTACCATTCACTCTTCAAGCTAGCTGTTTTTACTTTTCCCTTTGAGCTAAAGAAGGAGGAAGACGCACTAAGGCCTAGGTTTACTACACCTTAGTGAGTCGTCTTCCCCTAGGGTTGATAGGTTGGAGCCTTGCCTTAGCAACACTTCAACCATCATATCTCTCTTGTCTTTAGCCCAACCATTGTCATTTCATCCTTCAACTTTTGCAGCTAGTTTGACTCCATTTGCCCTAATAACGCACTGATCTAAGACCTTGTACCTGAGTGCTTTTGATCACAACTTCCAAATACCCTTGAACAATCATTAACATCTTCTAACCCTAGCCTAGATTAACTTACTAACCCTAATGCTGCTGATATCCATTTGAGTTATACTTATACTTTGCAGCATTTAATCCTTTATTTGAGCAAATTGAAAGATTGGCTAGTCGTTGCTTCTAATGAATGTTGGTATTTGACATTGATGATAAATCGTTATTGCTCATTGTGAAGCTTCTATAGCATTTATTGTGAAGTAATATATTGTAATCATTGCTATTGTACAACATTGATTTGCTTCATCAATATTGTCTATCAATTGCTTTATATTAGAAAGTCCTTGATTATATGAAGTACTAACCAGCAAGTGATCTTGCACATATATAGTTTTCTTGTTGCTTTGTTCCGGGCAGGTACACTTCTGGTTATCTTTATCTTTATCTTTATTGGCTATTTATCCGGACCTTCTGATCAGTGGTTACTTGTGAGGGGGAAAACTCTACTTAGCCATAATCCTTTGCCTTCTCAAAACCCCTGGTCACCGGGGATGTCTCCCCTGGGCCTACCACCCTAAACAAAAAGAGCTATCCTATTGAGGTGACTGTGGTAGGATAGTCTCTTGTTTCGCCAGTTTGCCTTTCTTTCACCTAGACTTTACTTCCAAGTACAAACTGCGCGATAACAATGATTATACGTTAAGAGTGTGTGAAGTAACAAGTGTTTAGCAAACCATTAACCTTGAAACTGTAAGCTTACCACAATTGAATCCCAAACTTATTGGAACGCCATTAAGTGATTTTTTATGAAACTGATTTACCAAAGTATATGTCATATTACCATGTCATTTGATTCAAGATACCATTCATGCCAATAAAATCAAGAATTAAATCCTGGTGCCCCATGAAACAGAAAGATGAGCCTTATCACCACATGGAATTTGCTTATGAATGTAAGGCTTAAAAAATATCCAATGATCTAGTTTCCACAATCAACAATGATTATTCCGTTAAAGGTTATATTGTAGAATCAAGGTTTATGAAATAGAAATAGGTAAGAGCAAATAAAATGCTAACAACATCAAGTGATTAGTGTTGAGTTTTGGTGTACCTCGGGAAGTGGTTCCCTTGGGGTTTTGAGCCTCTAACCACAAGAGGGAGATGTTGGTACCATTGTACCTTGTACTTTATGTCTAGTTTCACTTTGACTTAGGAGATTTAAGTCAAAAGTGAAATTTGGTCATTTTAGCCCAAAGTGACTATTAATTCACTTTGTGGGTGAATTAGGAGACATAAAGTGAACTTAGGGAACTTAACCCAAAGTGGGTTTTGAGTTGAGATTATTGTGGGATGATCTCAACCATTGATTAGGGATGGCCTGGGATGATCCTAGCCATCCACTTTTAGGTTTCCTTATGGTTTGCTCAAGGAGGGTGCAAGAGGCCTTTGGAGGTTCATTCATTCATTTACTTAACTCGGAGAGCTTGAGAGGGAGTATGAGGATGAGGTTGGAGGCATTGGAAGAGGGCAACTTGGGCGCTTCTATTCATGGAGGAGCTATGGGAGCTTGGGACTGTTGAATTTTAAAGTGCTAAGCTAGTTTAGAACTGCAGTAAGCTAACTAGGATCTCAAGAAGATTAACCATACACATATTACACAATGGGTCTGCTCGTTTGACCATAGGCAATGCTCTTTCATTGCCACCCAACCATAGGCATCCTCAAGTGCCACCCCCGAGCAGAGCAGGAGACCTGCTACAGAATGATATCCAAAAGAAAGACAATCACATACAGAGAAAATACTAGTAGAAAACAAGATCTGCTCTCCAGTAGTTGCGCACAAGGGACTGAGGGAGATGTGCATTAGATCAAGGGACAATGTGTGAGTGAGTGTGTGTTCAAAATGGGGATGGGGTACACTTATATATATAGGTCCAATAATGAGGGGAAGTGTCTTTTCACATAGGGCCGACTTGTACAAGTTGCATACAAGCTATTTTATAACATAATATAAATTAGTCTTTACTCAATAGGGTCGACTTGTACCCTTATCTCTCAATGCAAATGATTGGGGTTTTCTCTACTCAAGATATCATTCGTAGGAGGTCTCTTGGAGGTGAATACCTCCCGTAGCTACTAAAAACATCAACACTCCCTCTTAGCTAGGGAGGTATTCTCAGTGATGTTTTCTTTTGGTCTTCATAGCCTCGTAGGCTATGCCATGGTCATCCGACCATGGCATGTTCTCACAGACCATGCTATTATTAGCATCTCCTTGTCACACATTCCTACTCCAATGTGGACACGTCACACATGTGTTTACCCATGTGGACCTTCTAGGAGGCACAATCCGCTAGGGTAACACTAGGATCTACATGTCCATAGTGCATTGTCAAGGACATCTCATCCATGACGAGTCTTCGAGGAACAATGGTCTCCAAGGGTTGCTGGGTGCCCACCCAAATGAATGTTCTCCCAACCTGTTAGGGTTGTTGGGCACCAATCTAGTGAACATTCTCCCAACCATATGACCTTCAGTTCTGCAAGGGTTGCTGAGCACCAACCCAGGTGGATATTCCCAATCCCTAAGGGTTGCTGGCCAGTGGAATATCCTCCCAACCGCTTGGACATCTCAACCACTTGAGATTTACCTCAAGGGTATGTCACACATGGCTCATCCCATGTGGACATGTTAACACATGGCTCATCCCATGTGGACCTCTAGAGGCTCCTCCCTCTCGAAACACTAGGGTTTATCCCATAGTGTGAAGTCATGGGTGTACTCCCCATGATGTGTCCTCTAGTGCTCAACCACTAGGGACATCACTCTCACAGATCAACTCGACTAAGTCCATAGGAGTACGAACTGGAGAGCCATCTCAAGTCAACTCAACTCAGTCCAGAGGAGTATGACAGGAGACTAAAAACAAGTCAACTCAACTCAGTCCAGAGGAGTATGACTCATCGCATAGATCAACTCAACTAAGTCCATAGGAGTACGATCTCACATATCACATAGGTGTCCTCACAGATCAACTCAACTCAGTCCAGAGGAGTAGGATCTGGAGAATGTCTCAGGAAGATGCAATCATCAACCCTCCCTCTCAACAAGGGAGGCATCATGCCAAGTCTCTCACGAAAGTACTCGAACTTCGTCCTGGTAAGAAGCTTCGTGAGATCATCTGCAATCTGGTCTTCTGTAGGAAAGTACTGCACTTGTTCTGTCTCCCTCTGCATCATGTCTCGAACATAATGATATCACTGACCAATCAAGTCTGCAAAGAGCTTGCGAAGCCACACTACTTCGCGAACTGCCATCCACAATACTATTTGTTTCTGTGGTACTCACAGCATAGACATATCTCAGGCCATATCCATCAATCCTCATATACCAAGCTCGAGGTGCCTGAATAAGTCCATACATGGCCTTCTTCGATCTGAACGCATGAGACTCCTCATGTATCACAAAACCAACTGGCTGCTCGATGTACACTTCTTTCTCAATCTCTTCATTGAGAAAGGATGTCTTCTAATCCACCTGATGTAATCTCCATCCCATGGCTACTGCAAGGGCAATGATCGTCTGGATGGAAATATATCGAGCAATAGGAGCAAATGTTTCCTCATAATTTATTCCCTCTGCCTGAGAGAAACCTTTGGCAACAAATCTCATTTTGTGCTTCTCGATGCTCCCGTCAGCTGTACGTTTGATCTTTATAGATCTACTTGGAAGTCACCGCAGACTTCCCTTACGGTCTCAGAACAATATCCCACACATCATTCTTCACGATGGACTAATACTCCTCCATCATGGCTTCTCTCCATATCTGCTAACTGGATGCTTCCTCACAACAGGAAGGCTCAAGAATCAATGATGTGGCTCATAGCTGCAGCACAACTTGAATGTCTCTGTGGTCTCTGGCTTTCTCGGTAAGTACCACGGGAGTTGCATGTCCTTCTGCCTCCTGTAGAGTTTGATGAGCCCACGCAGGCCTCTTCCGGCCTACTGCAATATCTCTGGGAATATCAACTGGATCATCTGGATCGACGAGCTCAACTAGCTCCCTCTGAAATGCTGAAGGGTGAAGGGGGAGAAGTCATCATCTCCTCCTGCCTCTCACTGTCAATCTCCATGTGAGATCCTCTAGATCTCCATAAGGCTATCTTCTCTTCAAAGGAAATAACTGTCATGGGTCCACACAAATCTGATTGCATAAGATCCCCTTGGATCTGTTGTCACTGCTCGGAAAGGACCCCACAAGCTCTACGAATGCCATCATGCTTTACACGAAGATCTGGAAGACCTGACACCATCTTCCCTAGGGCGGGAAGAGCTCTGTAATGTAAATGAGCAAGTCTCCTATGTTATCACTTTCTCAAACTGATGGAATCATGTGACAAGATTTGGACTGGTAAAACTGTCAATCCATATAAACTCCTTGTCTGGTCAGACTGCTTCATGTCTCAAACTAGAGACCATCTAATATGTTGCCTTCTGCAACCGTCACTATGGGGTTCTCTCAGGGCTATCACTAGTGACTTGTCTTCATTGTAACCTTCCTGGAACAAGAAAACAAAAGAAAAAAAGAAACAACCTCTCCATGGCAACCTCCATGGAAGATAACCTGCTAGGAACAAGATGACTTATGAACCCCTGGAGGGTGTACTTGTTGTTGCCGCAAGACCTTGCTCGATGGACAGATACACAT
This sequence comes from Picea abies, assembly GCA_900067695.1. NCBI lineage: Eukaryota > Viridiplantae > Streptophyta > Pinopsida > Pinales > Pinaceae > Picea > Picea abies. The sequence continues at coordinate 23,306 of CBVK0100154372.1, forward strand.
GAGGGAATGATTAGCTCAGACCTTCATGGGGGCTTAAAGCCTATAGATGGATGCTGCAACCCCAACCAGGGGTAAGAAGAAATTGAAGACTTGCACTAGGAAAAAGAAGGACGTTGCCTTTGGAGGCACCCTGGCAGACCTAGACCTAGGGGGACCTTGCTCTTCCACATGGAAATTAGCCCTTAAGTGCCTTGGACGTCACCATCATAGTCCTAGACGTCATCTAGAGCTAGGATTTTCATTTGGGAGGCATTTATGAGCCTGGTGGCATGTGTGGGCATCATCTGGGGCCTCTAGAAGCCAAGCGCTCCACTTTTCTTTCTCAACATTTCACTTTTGATCCTCAACATCACCCTAGAAGGGCACGACGTCACCCTAGAAGGGCATGACATCACCCATGGAGGTGTCTTTAGATGCAAATTGATTTTTATTATGTCAAAATTGAATTTTATTGTAAATTGGCCAGGTCGGCCTAATTTTTTGACCTAAAATTAATTAAAGGTTAAAATTTTGTATAAATAAACATAAAGTACTTTCATTTTCACATCACAACTTTTCCTTGGAGACAAGAGGTCTGAAATTTGCGCCCTCTTGAGGTCGTTGGCTGAAATTGTGAGGCGCCACTCTTGTTTAAGGCTGATTTTTGCAACCTGGATCAATTTTGGAAGTTTTATGGTGATCTTGCATGGTATTCTCATGATTATTCTTGGTGCAAGTGAAATCTGCATTTTGTTATCTATTGAATGGTTTATTGTATGGTTTTATTTGCTCATACAATATTATGAAATTGCATGGTGTATTTCATGCTTGAAGTAAGAAACTCAAATTGCTACTTTCTTAGTTTTTATTTGCCAAGCTTTTCATTGGATTGATCTAGTAACTAGTGAAACCCTAGAGCCCTAAATTGCTAGCACTCTAAGGGTTTGGACTTAGTTATTGTTGCATAAGTTTTACTCCATAAAAAGTCTAAGGAGAGCAAGGCGCTAGGGCCTAGAATTGCCTACACCTTAGCATCTTGTCTCTTGAGGTTAAAGCCTAGGAGGACTTAAGTTACTACTCCTCCTATGTTTTCTCCCTTTTAGACTTTTGTGCATTATCATCATTGATTTGCAGCCTTAGAAGAAACCGTCCACTTTGACTCCATTACCCTTGAAGGCACTAGTCTTCCTCTCTTACTTCTTGACAAGACTCAACTCAAATTCCTTCACTTCATACTCAAACTCTTTCACCTTATACTCTACTAATTTGCTAACCTAGTCTAGAAATACTAACAACTAATTTGCTGCTGTCATAATCACTGCTACAACTATCATTTTGCAGCTTGTATTAGCCGACTAACCATCTAAGTCATCCCAGAATTTGTATAAGGCAAGGTACTATCAATAAGTGTCAAAGTGTATGTTTAAATTGCCTTTTTAGAGCAAATTCTGAAGGTGTTACCGCTGTCTTAGCTGCTGTTACAGCCATTGTTGCAGCCCTTAACAGTCCTAAATTCATCCATAAAACCATTGGGCACTTGTACTAAGCAAACCATAATCATTGGGTATTGAAGTAGTGTCTTATTGCTTTATTATAGTGCTTTTCTGAAGTGGTTTCCATTGCTGTCATCATCGTTAATTAATGCTGTTATAAATGTTTGGACAACCAATTAAGTCATTCATTGACTTGTATTTATCTTGAAAAGTGTGAGTGTCAAACCATTATCAAGTTTGCATGGCTATTGTAACTCTTCTTTGTCATCATAACTTGCACCTTTCAAGATACATCGCTGCTACTGGAATCTTGCTTTCATTATATAGTAATTTGTTTAAGCAACATATAATTTGTTTAAGAAGTTGTTGATTATAACTGTTGCTACTAACGTTTGATGTTTCATTGGTAAAGGGCAGGTACAAACCCATTCTCATTTCCCCTTGTCCTTTTAAACTTCACCAAAGTGATTTCTTCTGCTGAGTGACCTAGAGAGAGGGGGTGGGTTTTCACTGTATCTTTTGCCCTTTATCAACCAGCTAGGTCCTGGGACGTCTCCCATGGAGTGAGGTTTTCCTCCTTCTAAAGAGAAAGAGGTACCCTATTGGGGTGACAGTGATAGGGTTACCTCTGTGTTACGTCAATCTAGGCCTACTTGCCTTTAGGCTTTGGGCAAGTATAGATTGTGTGATAACAAACCATACATGAGGAAGAGAAAAGATATGACAATGTCCAATACATCAAGCCTCATAATCATAATCATCTATAGAACATCATGTATACAACATCATCATCACTGTGCCAAATCAATTGAACCACGTTATCATCATCATGAAATCATCAAGGGCATATCTAATGTGCAAAGAAGATCATCATGCAGCAAGATCTCTGACATATGTGCTCTAGAAGAGAAATCTGAAGTGTTCACGATCAAATGTGAACTATAACATCATGCCATTGGGAGGGTGGTGCCTGTGAAAAAAAAAATGTAGCATGTGATGACAATCACAAGGTTACCTCTCATTCAGTATGAGGCGTAACAAGACCCATGGAAAAATATCGCCTTGTTTGTGCCAATGACCCTTTAAGACAAAACAAAGATAGGGGATTGAGCTTTAAGGAGTTTGTCACATTGGTAATTAATGGTAATATTAAATTCTTAAAGCAAAAATTGACATTCTCCTTATCTTACCTAAGTTGACATTCTTCTTTATCTTACCCAAGCTGACATTCTCCTTTATGTTACGTTTTCTATCCTTGTACTTAAATTTTTAACATTACCATTAATTGTTTCAGGATGTTTGAGAGTGGTTTCAACTTCATTGGACTTCATATGGAGAGTAGAATTTCATACGCCATTCAGAATTCTACAGCCTTCACAATTTTCAAGATTTTAGGGCTGATAGGATTGCAGTGTCTCCATTGGATTCTATCATGTATGAGGGTATGGGATTGGCATTAGTCAAGACCACCAAGCTATGGGATATATATATTTTTTGTATTTCTTATATGCTGCGTTTCCACCACATACCCATTTTTGGGGGTTCACATTTCCAGGTGTTCCCGTTTCAGAAACTTGTACACGTTTCCATGTTTCGTGCAACTTAGTTTATGTTGTAACAGAGTTTGACATACCAACATTCGATAGACCCTCCCATTCCTTGAGAGCTCTGGGATGGATGTTATTGAACAATTTTTTATGTTGATTCATATGCATTTGTAGTGAGCTGCAACCTACCCACCACTTAGGTTCTCTTATAGGGGTAGGGTATCAAAATTTTTCTTCTCCTTATCCTTCTCGAAACCTCTTTTTGAGGGCATCATTGTCTTCTACTCATCAAGAGATTTCCAATAGCTGTAACCATCTGCTCAAATCTGAGCTTTGGATCAAAGGTAGCGACCTCTCAAAGTTTTAGGCCTTATTGCCAAAACCCTTTTGTGCCCATGTAGTCCATCTGGTGCATACGTTGTTGCTAACATGGCTAGTGACACAACATCCATGTGGTAATTTATCCACAGAGGCCCTCGACTCCTCCGCACTCGATACCACCTGACCTACATTCCGTCGATACCCAATATTTCGATATCGGGCTACCGGGTATCGACCATTCCGATACCAACATATCACAAAACTCTCGATAGGCGATATCGATAGTCTAGCTGGCATCCTGGACACGTGGTCCAAATTGGGACTTGCCACCTGGCTTGACACGTGACACATGCGGATTGGCACCCTCCATGCCTTAAAACCTTATTAAGTTAATATAAACAACATTACATTAAAATCCCATGCCTTAGGATTTTATTTATTTAATCCACCTTATTGTTGATTAATCCTCATTAATTAAATATCCCACTTATAAACATTTTTGGCTTAATCTATTTCATCGACCTCGTAAATACCGAGAGTTTACTTTACCCCGGGACCCAGGAGTATTAATTGCCAAACTTGCCTTCTTACCATTTTCAAGCTCTGGTATTCTGGTAGGGAATTAATAATAATATTTTATTATTATAACACTCTGGGGTTTATTAAGTTATAATATAATTGCATCGGCCCCCGGGAATTTAACTTTCCACACACACCATCCCTTTTCTATTTCTCGATGCACGATACCCCAATGGAGTTTAGTATTATTATATTATATCCGGGTTTTATTAAGTTAAGTTTATAATATATGTGTTGATTTTTAATGACAAAATCAGAAATATTTCATTCACACATTTCGTCAAACACTTAGCAACCTAGAGATAACTGTCTTCTTAAATTTCAGAAATGCATACCCACATTCAAAAATTTCTATAAGCAGAAATACACATTGTTAAGCAAAATATGCAGTGGAAATACACAATGGACAGCAACCCATAACTCACAGAAATTTAGGCAATTGCTAGGGAAAACCCCAATGTGGGGAAACCCAACGAGAGAGAGAAAGATCTATTATTCAGCTTCAGGAAAGTGTATTACAGCAGCAAACTAACAATTTCCAGCCAAGGAAAAATACCTCACAGCACCAACAAGCAGTCCCAAAAATTCTGCCTTGAAAAACGTGCCCAAGTCCGTACAGCTGTATGGCCTCCTCCAAATTTGTGCCTCAGAAAACATGCCCAACAAGGTACTGTACGACCTGCACAGTACGACCCAACAGTAGCAAGAAAAACCCAGAAAATGCCTCGGTCTTCGTGCCAAACAACGACCTCGAAAACCGTGCCCTTCTTCTTGCTGTACGGACTGTACGGATCTGTACAGTACGACCCAACAACAGAAAAATGGAATAGCACTGCAAAAAAAATCACCTTGGGATTTGTGCCCTCTTTCTCCCTGGGAAATGTGCCCTCTCAAGTTGCTCACTTTCCTCTCTCAAGCCTACTCTGAAAAATCTCTCTAACTCAACTCCTCTCGTCTTCTCCGGTGTGTTTTTCTCACATCCTTAAGCATGTATATGTACTTTTCTCTTTTCCCAAGAAACCCTAACTTACATAACCAACTCAATCTAATGGCTATCATAAGTCTAATCTGAGGGCTCTGTTATCCCCGATATCTAGGGATAACTAGGAGATCATGTCTCGAGGC
>CBVK0100154373.1:0-28315 GCA_900067695.1 Picea abies
TGGCCTTCAGATTTTGATTTGATAATTCATAACCAGCTTATTGAAGAAGAATTCAAACCATTCAAACCCAAAAAATCCTGATCTGGGCAAAAATTTGACTATTCTGGCCATGATAGGCTTTCAACAACTAACTTACCCGAAAAACTGCTCCTTAGCTGTTGTAAAGCAGAGCTTTCAACAGCTAACTAGTTATAATTCTACCTTCTGCGCTGGTGAAAGCGTAGATTTTTTCAAAATCAAATTTCTCAGTCTTGGAGAGTCCGTTTTGCATGCTTAAATAGTCGATAGACATCTACAAATCCTGAACTTTCCAATGGTGCTTTCAGATCTGCATTTGGAGCTCGGGAAGATATCAAAATTTTCCCTACAAGATTAGGCATCGTTCTTTCAAAAATGCCGGTGCATTTTTGATCGCTAACAGGTATGACATAGAAATCAAACCTCTCAAAGATCTCAAAGGACAAGGATTGTTCTAGTTAATGACTGGTATTGAAGCTGGGAATATAAATTGTCCTTATACAGATGATGTAACCATACAATATTTGTCCATACCAAGGTCAAAATGATATAAATATGTTATATTTTATCTTAAATTTGGACAATTCCCTGTCGGTATTTCATCTAAAGAAAGGATATCTTTAAAAATGAAGACTAATCAATATGTTCTAGTCTTTGGGATTTTGTTTTGAACAAATATTGATGGAAATTTGTTAAGATGTTTAGATCATTCAAAATCCCAAAAACCATTGCAATAATTCCATGAATGAGTCTATGGGGGACACTTTTCACCTATAGTAACTACACACAAAATCATCAGAGTTGTTTATTAATAGCTGACTATGTTCAAGGATGCCTATTCAATGATAAAAAAATGTCTTCCTTGACAAAAGTTCTCTAGAAAAATGAAAAGGGAGGTTATTCCTTTAATATCCATTTCAGCCGAAGGTCCATTTGCACAGTGGAGTTTGGATGTTATTGGTCCAATATGTCCAAAATCCAGTAAAGGGTATTCATACATTCTCATTGCCACTAATTATTTTACAAAGTGGAAAGAATTTGTGGCTTCTAACACTATCAATTAAAAAAAATTGATTCTCTTTATGAACGATAACATTCTGTCCAGATTTGGTGTCCCTAAGAAATGACTAATAGACAATGGTTCTATTTTCATTGGGCTGAAATTCACAAAGTTCTATGGAGAATATTGTATCTTAGTGGGACAATCATCAAATTATTATCCTCACAGAAATGGCCTAGCTGAATCAACTAATAAAACATTGATTACGGTCCTCAAAAGGATAATTGCAACAAATAAAATAAATTGGCACTAAAATCTAGTAGACGATATTTTGGAAAGTCAACCCACTCCAAAGGGAAGCACTGGAAATTCACCTTATAATTTGGTATATGGAAATGAGGCTATATTCCCCTAGACACCTGGAACTAAATGTGGTGGTTGTTTCTATAGGAATCAAAGACATGGAAGAAGTATTTTTTATAGCATAATTTGACACCATATATTCCTAAGATGACTTATTTGCCTAAGATACATCCCTTTCCCTGCTTGCAGAACCATTTCCTCCTTTTCCTCCTCAAAAATACTTAAAAAAAAACCATTTTAGTTTATGTACATGACTCTCGTTAAATCATCTTGTGTATGCTTGTTTCCATTCATCAACCTGCATACATGTTAATTTGGCTCAAAAAAATAATAAATCCTAACTTTTAGGGTGGAGTTGATGGGTTCCTTAGGTTCCCGGTCTCCTGTAGCCTATCCATAACTACAACTGTAAAGACTGAGTATAAATTAGAGACTTAGGGTGGAGGAAAAACATAACAGAGGAAATGTATCCTTATGCTGACATTTTCATTGTATTCATGCAAGTCCCCTTTTCCCCTTGCATCTAAGATTGTCCTTACCATCTAGAAACCCTTGTTTTCATAAGTTGTTTTCTCCCCATCTTGCCAGGAAGAAATAATTTTCCTTCCTTGGACCTATTTGAACATAAAGTATTGGAGGTATTTTTTATCATCTCTGGCCTTGGGTGGAGGAATTTGGAGCCCAATTTCGAGATCATTCTACAACGGTTACAAATTATAATCATGTTTTATGTTGTTAAGAATAAAACATATCTTGCTCTCATCCAATTTCATAGGTTGATTCATGTTTCTAAAGCATGTTACATATTATAATTTGAATCTATTATGAAAGTTTTAATGATCATGTTTTAGTAAGTTATAGGATAACTGACTATTTGCAGTTTCTCGTCTCTTTGTGTGAAGTACATTTCAAAGGATTGTTGTGGAAGAGTGTTGGAGTGAAATTCTTTTGATGGGATCGACATCAAACATCGAAATCTAGGTTTTTTCTCTTCTCTTTCCTTTGAAAGTTAGTTATTGCAAAGTAGTTATTGTTGATTGACTGCTTGATTTGAGTTTGATAGTGGTCTTTTAGGGTGTCTCTCTATTGTATCCCTGACTCATAGCCATAGCACATTGTTTTATGTAACATAATTGGCGACTCCACTAGGGATTCTCCCTTTTTGGATCATTAGGGGTGCTTGTGGTTTGCATTTATTTTGAAACTTTTTATGTGTCTTTAACTATTATTTATCATCCTCTTAATTTTTAATCCTTCCTAAGTCTTCTAGGCTCTTGTCTCTCAAGTTTGAGGGGTTTTATTATTGGGTGTACATGTGTTTCTTTGAGTATAGATGCATACATACATGGATTTTCTTGAACACAGTCACATACATGCGTTAGTTATCTGTGAGACAGTTTCATACATGGTTTGGGATTGATTTTTTATGTTCTACTCAGATCACTAGAAGTTGGGTTGTGGTACTATAGGGTCTTGCTAGATCATGTGAGTCTTTGGTAAAAAAAATTTGGTTTCCATTATTTTTTTCTTTCTTTTGATCTCTCTATTGCATTTTCTGTTTTATGCTTTGGAACTAAGTTTTCCAAGTTTGTCTAAGTGTGTACTCTCTTTCATTTTACAATAGATCAATACATACTCTAACTTTATATAAGAGTTAAGCACATGCATACCTTCTTAAAAACACGTAAGTGCTGGGTCATATATGCGCCCTATAGAAGGCCAAATCCCGTACATAAGCGCCTTGTATAAGAAAAAGGTGAATACATAGTTCATACATGCTCCCTTCAGTGATATAGGGCACATAAGATTATATACGTGACCTACATTGGAGACAATTGCATACACCTCCAAAAGTGACTTTTTTTCTTGTTTTTCACCCTCTTTGAAGCCCTGTTTTGGCTTGTTTGGGGGTATTTTTTGGGGATATTGGTCCCCAAAATTTTTGTGCCCTATAGGAGGTTGGTAAGTCCTTAAATTTGAATGGAAAATATTTTTTTTATCCATATATGTCTCCCTTTCATCCCTTGGATTGCGTGACTATAAGACTAGTGTTGTTCTGTAACACATATGTTTCCCCCAGCTTGTAATTAATCATTACTTACAATTACCATGCCATGGCATGTGAAAAATGTAAATATATTATTGTTTATATTTTCCAACAACTAAATGTGGGGGTGAATCCTTAAAGTATTTACCATGATACCACTAGAGGAAATATTGGGGAAACCTATAAAGAGGGTTCATCATGCCAAGATGACCCAATCCTCTTTGTTGAAATATTTGATCAAGAATAATAATCCTCAAGGAAAAATTAGTTAATGAGAAAAGGATTGGTGGTTGAAAAAACAACTACTACAATGAATGGAAGCATGGAGGGCTTGTCTAAGAAGACAAAAAAAAATTATCCTGAAGTACCATAGAGCGTAGTCTTCCCGCAGGCCCAAATTGACACGAGTTCCTTCTGGCAGAAGGAATAGGATAGGTCCATAACCTTCCTGGGGGGAGGCATGAAAGAATGTATTCGAAGGCAAACAAAGAGAGAACATAAGATATTTTTGGAAGGGAGAGGAATACCTTTCCCAAAAGAGGTATTGGAAGAAGACCATGGAACTTGTGGAAGAATTTTGAGTTGGAGCATAAAAGACCCAAAGCCCATACTGGAGAAAAGGAGGGTCAACGACTTGATTCTAGCTGGAAAGAAATCCAACTAAGAAGGCATATGAAAAAACTTGTGGAGGCCCTGAGCTGAGTGGGGAAGAGGGGAGACTTCTATTGTTTCCAGAGATATTAACTTAACAAGAGAAATAAGGCCACAATATTGATGCTAGGGAGGCATATGATAAACCTCGAAGAGGTCGGGGCTAGGTGGGGCGTAAAGAAAATCTTCTCCAAGCATAGTGAGGAGGAGAGTGGCCTCTAGGATTTTGCAGAAGACCCAAGGAATAGAGAGAACTCCCTAGTGGTATCATGGCTTGACACGGGGGTGGCCATAATGCTAAGAGTAAATGCATTTGATCCTACATTTGGGTGGAAAGGAAAACACCTACAGTTAGTTGGTCGGCTATCGACTGTAATAGATAAGTATTTCATAGACTCTGTACAATTTAATTAAAATGCATGATTAAATGATTGTTTTTTCATTATACATATACATCCTTGATATATAGGGATGATGGCATAACATTGTATACTATTTGGATGTTAGATAATTGTGAATTGGATGTCCTGGTTGATTGCAAATTCAAAGTAAAGTTCAAATATCATATCCCATCAATGGATTTTTGTTATAAATCCTTTTTATTCAAGGTGAAATGTTACTAATGGGTTTTAAATGAATCTTGGAGAATAAGGATTTGACTCCTGTGTTGGTTGGAAAGTAGTCAAGGGACTATATAGGGACCAAACCTAGAAATATAGAGTCAATACATACTCTATGGGATAACTCTGAACCTGTCAATCCCTTAGAATTATTGATTTCCTATTATAGGATTGGATTCTAAAGAGAAAGGCACTTCCTTCAAACCATTTTCCCTAGTAATCGTAGGCTCAATTCTGTGGCCTTAACCAAATCTGAGATAAAATATGAGAGTGTATACCTTAGGGGGCTTGTCAAAGTTCCATATGACTAGGACCCTCGAACCTTGCACTACACTCATAAGGAGATAAGCTATCTGATCTTTGATACTTCAGAGGTTCGGGGCTATGGGATGTTATAAATTCACAACACTCTAATTCTGTCGAAGGAAACCTGCTGACACGGTTACCAGAAAGGTTGAATGGAAACTGGCATTTTCTTATCACTTATCATGGGATCTGCCCTATCATTAAAACTTGACCAACTTTTCATCCACGAAGTAATGTGAGCCATCGATCCAAGGATATTCAGGATATTTCTTGACCGTTGGATATAAGCTATGGTTAGTTCAGTGTTGACTCATTCCGAGAGTTAAAAGGTGTTAAACAGCTAGAACTCTTGAATTCTAAAGTCACAAAGTAATGTGGGTCATATATCTAAGGATCCTTTAGGACCCTTCTCTACCCTTATATCAAGTATAATGGAATAATAGGGTAAGTAGTACCATCAACCGGTAACAAGTAGCCATTCCCACTTTATGACCTCTTCGACAGGTAACCCTTCAAGGAATCGAAGGGTTAAGAATGGTAGGGGTCATAAAATCATGAAATCCCGAAGTGGTGAAATCCCTCCAAGCATCAAATAGAGGGGAGAAATTCGATAGCAATATGATCCATTGATTTGAAGATTTTTTGGGATCCTTTCTTCACCATTAGATCTAGTAGTGGAAGGACAGTGTAAACACTTCAACGAAGTTTACTTCAGGAGTTCGCAGTAGATCATAATCTGGGCTATGGCCTGAAGTTCAAATATTACTTAACTAATGGGATTAAATATATCTCATGATTAACCTTAAGATAAGTATGTGAGTGGGATGCTCTCTGAGATTCCATAAATTATGAACTTCAGGATCAGGAGATTTGACATGTTGGTGCATAGGCCAAATGGCGAAGCACCGAAGGTCGATGCTGGACACACCGACCACACTGAGAGGGGGGTGAATCAATGTGAGGCTCTTTTTACAACTTCTTACAAAACTTAGTTATCCATCACCATTCACAAAATCATTACTCATTAATTTTATTCACACTTAGTTGCTTGCATGTAAACATATCTCAATGACATATATTAATAATAAAGAACTATGCACCATCACAATAAAGAACACAAAGAACACTAGATATATGTATAAGTTTCTTTTGTATCATGGACTACAATACTTGGGGTTTATCATCACCAACTCTCAATGCAATATGCAACTTGTAGATTGCAACACCAACTGAGAAGAGGAATCCAATCCTCAAGTACAAGACCAATCTTGTAGATAGAAAGCAATCTATCAAATTGTACCAGTATTCTATACCAATACAAGTGCATCATCTATGCACAACACAACCTGTTAGCTCAACCTTTCTCATCAATCTCATCATCCAAATCTGATCTACTAACAAATATCAATCTGTTGGGGCTCAGAAACGTCCTATTCTCATCCACCTTTCCCTTCAACATTCTTCACATTTCATCACCCCATTAACCTTTCACGATATCATTTCCATAAATATACTTGGGTTTCGCCTTATTGTTCTCCACTTTATTCATTTTAGTATTTAAAAGGAATTTGTGATTAAATGTTAGAAAATCAACATGTTTTCATATATATCTCAAATATGTGTGAGCTTTGTAATGTGTAGGAATATGAGAAGGATTAATTCAAAAGGACTTCTTGAATATTTCCTCCACCATTTCAATATTTGAGGAGATAATTCAAGCCCATTCTAAGGAGAAGATCATGGAGATTTGGTTGGAATATCTTATCCAAGATATATGAGAGATATGTGTGAGTATTTAAAGGGATTATATTTTGTAATAATGGGAAATAGGTTGAGAGAAAAGTGGATCTGTAATAATGAGATGGTTATCTTATCTTCAAGGCTCTCATGTATAAAAGAGAGTGCTCTCTCTTCATGAGAATTCAATTAGGATCAATTAGAATTCAATCAATTGTAAGTAGAGAATTAGAGTAGTCATTAATAGTAGTCATTAGGATTCGAAAGAGAAAGGGATTCTTAGCTTTGATTCATGGTTTTGGTTTTCATGCTTTCATTATTATGTTATGAAGATTGATTTGGTTATTTTAATATAAGATTGTTTCATTGGCGTGAGCTCACATATATTGTTGTGTCATTCAACTCTTCACTTGTTGTACTTTCTATTCCTTCATGTATTTCTCCATTTCTAGATTAATTCCTTCATGCAATTTCTCATTCCTAGATTAATTTTATTTATGAAACTAGATTAATTCAATTCCAAGTTGTGTGTTATATTAATGATTCAATTTCAGTCGTGTGTTAGATTAATGATTCAATTTTAGTTGTAGCTTAAACATTAGATTAGATTAGTCACACTTCAATCTTGCATATACTTTGCATGTGCTTCATCAATTTATGAACCCTAGGTTGACAAATTAGATAGTTGGGTAAATACTACAATGAAATTAATTCAACATTAGTTCGGCCCAATGTAATGACTGTTGTTCCTTTTGTTCCGATTGTTGTTCCTTTTTTAGGTCGTGCTCTTCCTTTGAATAGAACAACTGTCATTCCCATTTACAATTTTTGTTCCTTTACAGGTGTTGCATCTCTAGAGGCTGGGTATTGAAAATGGAAGGTAAGAAAACTACGTAGGCGACAAGTAAAATTCTTGTGCCATCACCTACCTTTGGTTGATGCATAGAGGTTGTTTTTAGGACATCTTTAGAGCCCAACACAATCATCAAGTCAAATATCAAGCATATGCACAATATCACCTAGTTAACCAACAAGATACCTCTAGCAATACACCATACTCTCCGTAAACCAAATATCATAAACCTTTACACAAGACCATGTGCCAAAACCATACATTTAATATTGTAGCAAGCATCAAGACCTATAACATACCATGCAACAATTGGAATAATCCCAATATGAAAATATGATGTGGTTACCAAACTACCAAATTTCTGGAGCTGCCAAATATGTTGCCATGGTTTTGCTACCACGATTCTATTGTCGCGGTTTCGTTATCGTGATTCTGCTGCAACAATTTTTCTACCACGATTCTCCTGCCGTGATTTTTATTTCGTTCCTTTTCTTCTTCATTTTTTCTTCCACACTTTTTTTGCCACGATTTTTCTGCCACAATTTTTTTGTATCAATAATACCTACCCAAATAACCTTTCACAAATGGATATTCAATATGCTCAAATATCATACTCATAAGAGACCCTTTCTCTCTTATTTATACTTCCCCAAGAAGCTTCCTCTAGGGGTTATCTTATAACCAACTTACCCAAATTCTTTCTTTTGGGGCTAACCCACTTCTAACCACTTTGTCCACTTACAACCACTTTGTCCACTTACAACCACTTTATCCACAAATGATAAACTCTCCACTTCTAGTTGCAACAAATTTATTTTTAATTGTTTTGTTGTTGAAACCACTTAACCCATGACTAACCACTTTGATTGGTCAAATTATTCTAGGATCTTCTAGAATAATTTAACTTCTTTGACCTTCTAGGGGATTCTATATAACTCATGACAGTTCACCAACTTCACATAGCCATAACTCTCTAACTGTCAGGAGTTATGTGACATTCCACATATCAATGGAAACACAATGACATATACTATCCATTTGGAATAGTTTATCCTACAAATTCACCGATCTTCATTAAACTATTCCTCAATCAAACATGGGTTCCCTAACCACATTGTTGGGCTACTCAACCACCTAACCATTTGGACTTCACAAAGTTTCTTCTTGTGAGGGTGATCCAGGTGGATATCGGTGGCCACCCACCTTCTCCAACTGGCCCAAAACATGTTTCTGGCAATTTTGGTAATCTACTATTTTTAGCAGTTTTTACCTTTCGAGGCCATTTTGAGGCCCTAAATGATGTTTTTTGAGAAAATGGGGAGAAACATGGATTGTAGATCAATGTTTCTCATCCAAAAGTTATATTCCTTAGATATATCTTTCCAACGAGCTATCATACACCTAAAATGAAGATCGTATGCAAAAATTACGACCCCGGGAAGTTGATGCACCAACTTACCCAAACGGGGCCCACATAACTTTTGGCGCTTCATCTCCCAGGGTTAGGTTTTTGGATGTCTAGGGTTTTTGGAATTCCTACTTATTGTAAAAAAGGCCTTCAGAGCCTCATTGTAATCATCTTCTCACAGATGCGAGTAGCCGTCACATCTCTTCTCAGAGATAAGCTACCACCATTCTAGCGAGTCTTTCACTCCGTACTTTTATAGTCTCTATACATTTATTTCATTAATAGAAATCGTGTATTACTATATATCTATGACTCTTGTTATATTTCCTCTATATCTCTGTTATAATGTTGTCTCTCTTGCAATATCTCTGAATATTTATGTGTTATATCTCCGCTCTCATTTTGTGCCGAAAAAAATCTTGATCAATGGTATCAGAGCAGGTTGCTCTTGATCATTTTCAGTGCATGTCCCCAAAAAGGTCTGAGTATAGCAAGTTGGGTCTCGATCTTGTCTCTCTTGATGAAAATCACTCTTGCACATCCAAGAAACCCTCAATGGCGGAAGAAAAGAAAAACGATGGAGCAGATGATCCTATTAGTTTGTTGCTTGAGCAAGCTCTCACGCAACAGAGGGACGAAATGATGGAGAATTTTTCCCACATCCTTCAATGCATACCGATAGCATTAGGCGCATATTCATCAAGCAACCACTTTGGAGGCACCTCTCCTTTCAAGGTACATGTTAATTTTGATATTCCTGTATTTAAAGGTCAAATAGATGCACATGCCCTAGATAAATGGTTAAATCTGCTAGAAGGTTATTTCTTTGTTCATAATTTTTTCGACAAGGAAAAGATCACCTTCACACTCCTTAAGGATCTCCCCCATGTCAAACATTGGTGGGAAACTTACTGGGAGTAGAGTTCCACAGAGGATTCTGGAATATATGGGGCTGAGCTCACTTGGGATTTTTTTGTGGATGTGGTAAAGGAACAGTATTACCCTGTTGGCAACTATGAGGAACAGTACATGAGATGGACCACACTGTGGCAAGAGAAGGGCCAAGCAGTTATGGATTTCACCAATACCTTCCATACCTTACGCACCAAGATGGATATCAAAGACTCCGAACGACATTTGGTCTGAAATAATGTGGGGATCTACATAGATACATCCAAACTGAAATGGATTTTCCGGACATCTCATCACTCGGTGTTGCCTATCGATATGCTGTTAAAATCGAGTAGAAATTTAAGCACCAGAACAAATGGGATTTTAGGTTTGCAAATCCACAAAAACCAAAGTATGACAAAGACAACCCTAACAAACAGTCTCCCGAAAACCAGTCCAAGCCACAGGAAAAGAAGGGTCATGGGAAGACAAAGAAGGACACTGAAAAATGGTGTGATTTCCAAAAAATCCCCTGGCACAACACCGATGAATGTCTCTCAAAATAGTCATTAGTGGTCGAGATCAAAGACAAGGAGCCGAACCCTGATTCAGAATGTGATTCTAAAAATAATGGGAAAAGACAAATCATCGACGCAGACCCCACTGCTATTGTCGCAATTGCAGCAATTCAACCAGAAGAACCAACAGATCCTGAAGAGGGGGAGTGCCTTTTTCATTCACAGATGTGGGTGAAGGTGAACCCTATGCATTTTATTATTGATAGCGGAAGCCAAAATAACCTCATCTCAGTAGAGGTCGTCAAACAGTTGGGATTGTCGACAACACCACACCCACAACCATACAACATCGAGTGGCTTCGCCAAGGACGAGATCTTCGTGTCAGCCAGCAGTGTTGATTGTCATACAGCATCCAACCCTTCAAGGATGAGGTATTATGTGATGTTTCCCCACTGGATTTCTATGATGTTCTCTTGGGCCAGCCATATATGTGGAAACACCATGCTATCTATGAGTCTCGACCCCGTAGTGTCATTATTACTCTGGGGGGTCATCTCTATAGGATACCAGAGGTAGTTCCAACTACTGCCCCACCTAAATAGTGCCACAAGGTAGCATATCATACTACAAAATTCATCTTCTCCACAATCTGTTCAAAAAGGGAACAAAAGGATACTGCAACCACCATAGCTTCGGCCCAAGCACCTTCTATCCAATAGAAGCAGGTCGACAAGGTTGCAACAAAGCACAAAGATTTCTTCTGCACACAGTCATCTAAAATAGCCAGAATTGTTAAAAATGTCCAAACCTTCCAGCCAAAGGTTCGTGATAGCCTTCAACAAGCTAAGCAATGCCACTTCTCCAGCAAGGCAAGCAGATCACCAAGATTCAGATTCAACAATCACTTTCCCATCTCCCCCGGGAACTCAATGCAATGGAAACCATTGCTTCCTAAGGAGGGAGGATTGATCTAGGTGGATATCGGTGGCCACACACCTTCTCCAACTGGCCCAAAACATGTTTCTGGCAATTTTGGTAATTTACTATTTTTAGCAGTTTTTAACTTCTGGGGCCATTTTGAGGCCCTAAACGATGTTTTTTTTTTAGAAAACGGGGAGCAAAATGGATCGTAGATCATGTTTCTCATCCAAAAATTTTATACCTTGGATAGATATTTCCAACGAGCTATCATACACCTAAAACGAAGATTGTATGAAAAAGTTACGACCCCGGGAAGTTGATGCACCAACTTACCCAAATGGGGCCCACATGACTTTTGGCACTTCATCTCCCAGGGTTAGGTTTTTGGATGTCTAGGGTTTTTGGCATTCCTACTTATTGTAAAAAAGGCCTTCAGAGCCTCATTGTAATCATCTTCTCATAGATGTGAGTAGCTGTCACATCTCTTCTCAGAGATAAGGTACCACCATTCTAACGATTCTTTCACTCCGTACTTTTACAGTCTCTGTACATTTATTTGATTAATAGAAATCATGTATTATTGTATATCTGTGACTCTTGTTATATTTCTGCTATATCTCTATTATATTTTTGTCTCTCTTGCAATATCTCTGAATATTTCTGTGTTATATCTCCGCTCTCATTTCGTGCCGAAAATAATCCGGATCAGAGGGATTTCACCATAAGGGGACCATTTTGGAGTTTATCCATTTGGTTCTTCCTATCAACCATGACATGACATTAATGATACAACTCCATTTAATATCAACACATCAGTATGACACCACTTGACATCAACCCTTTGACAAAAATTAAATCAATGACAGTATAACCAATAATCAATATATCAATGATACAAACACATCACTATGACAATACTTGACATCAACCCTTTGACATCAATCCTTTGACATCAATGATAACATATCACAACAGTTGGGGTATGTGGCAGGAGTTATATAACTTTGGAATTCCGAGAATTTGAGACTTCAAGATATTTGAGGATGTAGGAAGGTGTGTTAAACACCAAAGTGATGAAGCTTTGAAGAGCCGAAGTTCCCTTGTTGTAGTGTCCAACTCCGATTGGATGAGCCCACATACACCATGATGATGTGGCTTACCTGGATAATTCCATGTGACATCATGGGATTGGTCTCAAGTTAGGTACATGGATTATTTTAGGGATGGAAATTTATTTTAAAATGTAGAAACCTTGGCGAATCTTACTAATCCTTCATATGCCAACTATAAAATGTTTGGCGATATTCTTGTAAAAATATTCAAATTTCTAAGGATTTTAATAGTTTGTATAAAATTTTGGTGATTTTTAAGGTAAAATAATTTTATCATATATAATTTGGGAGAATCATTTTTAGAATAGAGAATCTTGTTTTGGGAAAAACCTTGGAAAATTAGCCCAAGGGAAAAATTTATCTCCTAAAATCATCCCTGGTTAGGTATGGAACCCCCACCCCTTGTCAATCCTAATCTATGTGATAAGTGAAAATTAATATAATATGGCGTATCTAATGGTGGATTGAGATCCACCATATATCCTGGAGTGGAAAGAGACTCTCGAACTTCAGGTCTCTGGGGAAGTTTATAGATCTGCAAAAGAATTTTTGAATGGTCAAAGACCTAGTATTCACAAAGGCTCTGAAATGATATTCCCTGCAACCACTCCTCCCATGGCCATGCCATATCTAGAGGATGATGAATGATGTCATGTTAGTTCCATGTAGGATGGTATGAATGAGGTGGAGCCATGTGGCCTTTGATCAACGATACCCGAGAAGTTTAGAGAGACATAAATTCTGACTCAAAACTCAGTTTTGGATGAGTTTATAGTCCTTGGAAATATATTGGAGAGAAGAAGGAAATGGTGCTCTTATTCTAGGAACTGAGAGAAGTTGTAGGAAGGTGAAAAAATATATACACCCCATCCCTTAAAAGGGTACTTAGGGGTTGGGTGTGTGACCATTTGGTATTAGAGAAGGAGACAACACTTGACCTGCTTGGGCTGATGAAAGAGTCAAATAACTTTATTTTCTTAAGCAAACTTTAAGGGGGAGGGAACCCTACCCTAACCTATATATCAGAGAAATATTTAAACACTAGGCATGGATGGGCTATAAATCATCCATAGGACTGGTATAACAAGGCAAAGACAAGATCGTTAGAAAAGTTCCCATGTGTTGGAGAAGTTTATCTATTATCTGCAAAAGCCCTTGGTTGAGGTTTCCTTTTGGAAAATTTCTACAACATAAAAGTTACATGAGAATCTGTAGTAGAGGAAGCATATTGTTTCTTTGGTAGAATGATAGCTACTCCTACATGAGTTGGATTATGTGGATAGGAACTAATAGAAAGACTTGGATGTGAATGGAATGAAGAGGTGGCAAGGTTGTCTGCAAATGTGGACTTATGAAGCCTCAGTTAATTAAATTTGTTGTTTAAATAAGAGAATTGGCCTTGTGAGTATAATTCTCCATGTCTAGAGGCCTTATGGAAATATGTGAGGTAAACTTACTTGACTTGTCATAATTGAAAACCTGTTATTGGGATAATCTCTTTCTGCAGAGTAAAAGGGAGTCCCATGGAATAAGAATAACCCTCATGGAAGAAGTGAAGTGATATGAGAAAGTTCAAAGGATCATGGTTGTGCTAAGAGTGTGTATATCCCTACTAACTTAAAGGGTGCAGTTATGCATGAGAATGCAAGTGATAAGAAAGTGGAATACATCTACACTGCAGGCATGGGTAAACTTCTTGGTGCATATAGACTTATTATAGTTTGTCATTGAATCTAAAATAAGGTGAGTTCATAGATCATATGGTTAGTAATGATCTGACTATAGCAGCATAAGTAAAATGTTGATGATGTTGATTTTATATTACACTATGAGGATAAAGGTAGAATGGTTAACAAAATGTTGATCCCAAATGTGGTAAAGGAAGTGTTGGGGCACATCTAGATGACTAATGGGTCAGGTTGACATCTAGAGGTGGATGGTATCCATATAAGTATGGCTTGGTGTGCTCAAGTAGTAGTGAGAGGGAATCTAGAAAAGGATTCCCTTGATAAAAAGGTCTATTAACCAAAATGGTTTGAGGCATGAAAAATAATCTTGATAAGATGTCTTGTTTCCTTGGGAACTGTTGGAAATTTCCCAGATGGTATTTCCGATTTGTTGAATAATTTTATAGTAGTTGAAGAAAGAATTCCTTCTTGTTGGTTGTTGTCATATGGAAAGGGGTACAGAGTGATGATTATGTCTGTTAAAATTGCCATGTGGATTTCATGTGAATGACTGTAATAAATCAACAGAGAGGGAAGCTCAGTGTTGAGTAGCTCTATGAGACTTGTCATAAGAATGGCAGTAAGATCCTAGGGAGAAGGATATGGAAGTATGATATGTCCATGTGTATGAATTACATGGAAAATGTGCAAACAATGAGCTTTCATGATGAATAATTAGCTATGTTTGTATATGCTTGAGTGCATGGATTTAATGCATTGTACGTTTTATTGATATGAAGATTGATATTAAGACCAAATAGATATGAATGAATGATATTAAATGTGCAAGTGATACACATATATGATGTATGAGTATAGGTATACTAAAGGAACATTGTGACTGCCTGAATGAGTGGAATGTAAGGCAAGGATTGGACTTTCCAAGATTGAATGAATACCATGGATGCATGGATGACTCTATTCTGAAGAGTCATGATTTTTTTTTTTGAATGATAGCATGAGGGGAATGTGTTCTATTCCCTCAGGAAAGGATATTATATATTGATGAAAGAGTAAATGAGCAAGGATTCTCCATTGTCATGATAAAAGGAAACTTGATTAGGCTTTTAAAGGTTGGATGTAAATGATCATAAATAATCATGAACTAACTAAATTCCCATATATACATAAAATAAACCTATAAGTGTGCCTATAGTAGACACACATTATGTTGAAGCATGTAGTAACAACATTGTGCATGACAACACAATGGGATAATGTGCATATGTAATTCAACATTCATCATAAGAATCCAGGTTTATATTCGCTATGGAATATTGGTAAACAACTAAAATGGTAAATTTGAAGTTGACTCAAGGTTGATTCCATCATAAATAGTGATGGATATACAATAAGGAAGTTGCATACTGAAGGAGTTCACTGTGGAGGAACTATGTAAATAATTTGTCAGGATAACATAGTCCCAACCTTAATGACTACTGAGAGTTGGGCAGTGAGATGCAAGCATATATATATATATATATATATATATATATATAAGAATCTTGGATTACATTCTAAAACATAATGCATAAATGGAAGAATAACAAATGAATATTGGAAATTATGATAACTAAATGGTAATGTGAAGAATGCATAGGTTCATAATTCATTATGAACAAAAAATATTGTTGTTGTAGCATGTTGATGTATCCAAGAAGGTTAAGGTGAACCTAACCAAGGCTTCTCAAGGAAAGTATAAGGAAGATCCCAACAGGGAATAAAATGTAGAAGCAAACAAGAAGAAATGAAGGCATACCTTTCTCACCCTAAAACTTTGAATTGTTTAACAGAGTTGTAAGCCTTAAAAGAGTAGTCATAGGAACAAGTACAACTGGTAAAAGGAAAAAAAAATTAACAAACATGTATAAACTTGGTTAAAGCCGTGAATGAGTAAAGGAAGAGAGGCCTTGGGAAATAATTCAACTGGACTGGAAGTCCAGGGTTGTGTAGAAGGAGTTGGAAAAAGGGAAAAGTCCATTTACTCCTTTATTATTGTCTATTGTGATTCTCTAGAATGAGAAACTAATATGTTGATACATGTAAATGTTTTTAGCATGAGGATATTGATATTTGTATAACTATAGATACAACTGAAAATTGGATTGTGATTACACTCATGAAAATATTAAGGGTAATGTGGTAGAGTGCATAGAGATATGTTGGGGCATATCTGAATTTTTTTTGCTGATTTATATACATGAAATTTAATCAACATGACCACTGGAATAAATTTGAAAGTGATAATGCATTTTTATGTAGGAAATGATTGGAACTATTGGGAAAGATAGTTGCCAATGATGGACAACCTCAAGTAGAGGATGACTATGAGAAGGTTGTTGTTAAAAAAAAATGTTGAAGGGGATTTGGGAGCCCATGAAGCACAACTGATGAGGTAATGTTAGAGAGGGTTCTAGTAGCCATAATAGGTATAAAATATCTCATGCTCATATGACATGGGAATGCAAATGGATTTGGTAAGAATCCCTTTTGAAAATATTTCATTATCTTAATGATATGAAAACAATTTTGAGTGGTTGTTGTATGCCATTGCTACCCAAGTAGGGTAAGATATAGGAAAAAAGAATTTGAATAATGAAGAGAGGAAATCTATGCCAGTCAATGATGAATTATAATACTTAAAAAAAATAAAAATCATTGATAAGTAGTATTGTGGATACATTGACCAATCAAGAGTGATTGGGAAAAAAAGTGATCATAGGTAGCATATTGAAATTGAACGCATTAAGTAAATGTGTGCTTGCATAAGAGGGAAGACAATGTATTGCCCATTAAGGAAGGAGGACCTTCCAATACTCTACCTGAATTGTAGAGGCGTTAAAGAAAACGAAATTTGGGTGGCCATGAGTGCTGGCACCTTGGTTACCAATGAAGAAAGAGTGCTTGAATGCATTCATATGAAACTTTTAGTTTCATGCATGTTGATTTGAGATCATGATCAATTGAAGCAGGAAAAACATAGTCCTGCTATAAAAAATATGTATAAAGGAACTATTTGGTAAAAGGTTGGTTGATTTCCAACCCACAAGGGAAAAGTGCCTAATGTAAAAAAAGTAATAATCCGAAAATCAATGCAAGGGTACAGTATGTGTAAATATGACCATGGAAAATGGCACATTGATTAAATTTATTTGATGCATGATTGTATGTCAAAATCCTTGGTATGCTAAAGTAAAGCATGAGTAAGGAATGGTATTTCATTTTTGAGTAAATGAATTGATTGTTAGTAAGCACAATTCTGAAATTCTTTGTGAGCCAATGTAATTGTGCAATGAAAAATATAATGTGCATGAGAACTAACCATTTTTTGGCTGGTTGAAGTTGAAATTGTAGGAAGAAGGGTCTTGGATATGGCGGTGTTGTAAGCCCATAAGGAATACCAATTTCCTATTGAGACAAGCCTCTATGGGAAGGAAAATCCCATACTTGTGAATATGGTTCCTATGTGGAACAGATCTGAAAATAAAATGTGTAATTTGGAAATCTATGGGTGACATATTTGCAAGAAAATTTTGAATTTGAAATTGAAGATAACATCTCACAAAATTTATGTATACATGTGATACAGGTGAGAAGAAAATGATTTGTCTAGGGAGGAAAAATGAAGGCTATCAAAGCTGGAAAGCATGAAAAAGGATATTGTTGTGACATGAGAACCCTATGGTAAGACATGATCTCCCTAGAATATGATGTGTTGTGGTAAAATAAGCTAGAGGGATGCCTTGGCAGAGAGATTCAGAAGGAATCCTCAGCTGTAAAACTTGATGAAGTCTCTAGAAATATTCTTGTGCAAGAAAGAATTGGAAAGGAAAGACGGATCAACCGAGGGACTGTATAACAGAGAAGGGGATTCCTGAGCTTGGGCTTGGAGGGTGAGTCAAGGAAAACATTGAGCCATAATGGGATTGGGATCATGCACACAATGGGTATGTCAAAGAAAATAGTGAGCCAAGTTAACAAGACAGACATATGGATGCAGATCCATGAACTGCATAGATAAGTATTGTGTTGGATTATGAAAATTTCCTCTTAAATTTTGAACAATGCTAAAATGTTTTTGCATGTAATTGTGATTAATATGCTTGGTTCTTGAAATTATTGTAGGCATGTGACAAAGGCAAAGAGTTTGGAAAGGACCAGACTATGAGGGAAAATAAGAAGGCAATGTTGAAGCAGTTGAATGATAAAGGCATGACAAGTGTTACTGATAAAGAACACCAAGGACAATGTTCCTTTGAAGGGGGAGGGGATTGTAACACCCATGTTTCCCCTAGCTTGTAATTAATCATTACTTACGATTACCATGCCATGGCATGTGAAAAATGTAAATGTATTATTATTTATATTTTCCAGCAACTGATTGTGGGGGTGAAGCCTTGAAGCACTGGCCATGATACCACTAGAGGAAAGAGTGAGGAAACATGTAGAGAGTGTTCATCATGCCAAGATGACCCAATCCTCTTTGTTGAAATATTTGATCTAGAATAATAATCCTCAAGGAAAAATCAGTTAATGAGAAAAAGATTGGTGGTTGAAAAACCAACTACCCCAATGAATGGAAGCATGGAAGGCTTGGATGAGAGGGAAGAAAATTGTTAGCCTGAAGTACCACAGAGCACAATATTCTTGCAAGCCAATATTGACCTGAGTTCCTTATGGTAGAAGGAATAGGACAAGACCAAAACCTTCCTTGGGGGGGGGAGGTGTGCAAGAATATACACGAAGGAAGACAAAGAGAGAACAAAAGATAGTTCTAGAAGGGAGAGGAAGAAATTCCTGACGATAGGTCAGAAGACCATGGAACTCATGGAAGAGTTATGAGTTGGATAATAGAATACCCAAAGCCCATATTGGAGAAAAGGTGGGTCAAGGGATTGATGTTGGCTAGAAATAAATCCAACTAGGAAGGCATATGATAAGCCCTATGGAGGCCCTGAGCTTAGTGGGGAAGAGGGGAGACTTTTTTTGTTTCCAGAGATATGAACTTATCCAGAGAAAGAAGGCCATGAGATTGATGCTAGGGAGGCATATGATAAACCTCGAAGAGGCTGGATCTAGGCATATGATAAACCTCGAAGAGGCATGAAGAAAATCTTCACCAAGCATAGTGAGGAGGAGAGTGGCCTCCAGGATTTTTCAAAAGACCCGAGGAACATAGAGAAATACCTGGTGGTATCATGGCTTGGCACGGGGTTGGCCATAATACTTAGAGTGAATGCATCTGAGCCTATGGTTATGAGGAAAGGAGAACACCCATAGTCAGTTGGTCGACTATCGACTGTAATAGATAAGTATTCATAGACTTTGTATAATTGAATTAAAATGCATGATTTAATACTTGTATTTGTGCTATACATATACATACTTGATATATAGGGATGATGGCATAACATTATATCTTATTTGGATGCTAGATAATTGTGAATTGGACGACCTAGATGACTAGAAATTTGAAGTAAAGTTCGAATATCATATCCCGTCAATGGATTTATGTTTTAAATCATGTTTAGCCAGGGATAAATGTTACTAATGGGTTTTAAATGAATCTTGGAGCATAATTCTTTG
Organism: Picea abies; assembly: GCA_900067695.1. NCBI lineage: Eukaryota > Viridiplantae > Streptophyta > Pinopsida > Pinales > Pinaceae > Picea > Picea abies. The sequence goes on from CBVK0100154373.1 coordinate 19,760, forward strand.
ACCCCTGTGTTGGTTGTAAATTCCTCAAGGGTCTATATAGGGACCAAACCTAAAAATATAGAGTCGATATAGACTCTATGGGATAACTCTGAACCTATCAATCCATTAGAATTATCATTGTCCTATTACAGGATTTGGATTTTGAAGCGAAAGGTGCTTCCTTCAAACCATAATCCCTAGTGACCGTAGGCTTAAGTCCGCGACCTTAACCAAATATCGAATAATATATGAGAGTGTATCCCTCAGGGGGCTTGTCAAAGTTCCATATGACCAGGACCCTGGAACCATGTGCTACGCTCATAAGGAGCTAACATATCCGAGCTTTGATACTTCAAAGGTCTGAGGCTCTGGCATGCTAAAAATTCGCAAGACTCTAATTCTGTCGAAGGTAACCTGCTGACATGGTTACCAAAGACTTTGACCAATAAATGGCGATTTCTTATCAATTATCATGGGATTATCCCTATCATTAAAACCTAACCAAATTTTTAGCCACAAGTAATGTGGGTGATTGATCCAAGAATACTCAAGACCCTTCCTGACCATTGGATATAATCTATGGTCAATTCAATGTTGACTCATTCCGGGAGTAAAAGGGTGTTAAATGGTTGGAACTCTTGAATGCCGAAATCATGAAGTAACATGGGTCATAGATCTAAGGATCCTTGTTAACCCTTCTTTACTTTTAGATCAAGTATAGTGGAAGGATAGGGTAAGTGGTACCATCAACCAACAACAAGTAGTCATTCCCACTTTATGACCTCTTCGACAGGTAACCCTTTGGGGAATTGAAGGGTTAAGAATGGTAGGGGTCGCAGACTCATGAAATATCAAAGTGGCGAAATACCACCAACCGTCATATAGAGGGATAAATTTGGGAGAAATATGAGTCGTTGATTTGAGGATATGTTGGGATCCTTTATCCACCATTTGATCTACTAGTAGAAGGACACTGTAAGCACTTCAGTGAAGTTTACTTCTAGAGTTCGTAGTAGAGTGTAACCTAGGCTATGGCTCGAAGGATGGAGATTAATTAAATGAAGGGATTAAAAATATCTTGTAATTGAACTTAATATAAGTACACGCGTGGGAACCTCTTAGGAATTCCATAACTTCATAACTTCAAGACTCCAGGAGATTTGACATGTTGGTGCATAGGAAAAAAACTAAAGCACTGAAGGTCGAGGTACGTGGAAAGAGTTCTAGAACTTCGAAACTCCGTAACTCTAGGTCTTTGAGATATTTGAGGATGTAGGAGGGTGTGTTAAACAATGAAGTGACGAAGCATTGAATCTCCCTCACTGTATTTTCCAACTTCGATTGGGCGGGCCTACGTACACCATGATGATGTGGCTTACTTGGATAATTCCACGTGGAGTAGTGGGATTGGTTACAATTTAGGTATGGGTACCCCACCTCTTTTCAAGCGTAATATATGTGATAATTGTGGATTAATCTAATCCACCAGATCTTATGGTGGATTGAGCTCCACCATAGATTTTGGAGTGGAAAGAGACTCCTGGACTTTAGTTCTTTGGGGAAGTTTATAGATTTGCACAAGAATCATCGAAGGGTTGAAGACTCGGTATTTAGGAAGGCTTTGGAGTGATATTCCCTGCAAACTCTCCTCCAATGACCATATCATCTCTATAGGATGACAAATGAGGTCATGTCAGTGCCATGTAGGATGGTACAAATGAGGTGGATCCACATGGCCTTTGACCAATGATACTCGAGAAGTTCAGAGAGCCATAAATTTTGACTCATAACTCAGTTTTGGATGAGTTTATAGTCCTTCAAAATATCCCTACGAGAAGAAGGAAATGGTTCCCTTATTCAAGAAACTCAGAGAAACTATAGGAAGGAGAAACAAATTTATACCCCATCCCTTAAAAGGGTTCTTAGGGGTTGGGTGTGTGACATGTTCTCGAGATCTCAATTTTATGGTCGTTGTTGCAGTCATTTCTAAAACTTGAGTTTTTATTTGAGTTCAATACTTTTATTTTGTGCTTTCATTTGATTTTTAAAACATAAAACCACAAAAGTTTCTTTCTTCTAGCATCTTTTATTAGTTTTTTCTTTGGTAGAAATTAAAAGAAAATGAAAAAAACCTAGTTTGTTGCTATTTAGGTTTATTTTCTCTTTTGCATTGGTTTTCTTTATATTTGAAAAAGAAAAATGTATTAATGTAGGATTTGTTTTTCTTCTCATATTTAAATCATTTCAAAGGAAAAAGAACAAATAACATCCTTGTGTTTTCTTCTTTTTCTTTTCTCAAAAGGTTGCATTGTGCATTTTTCATCAGAAAGAGAAAAGATTGCATTTCAAGGTTTGAAAGTTTGTTCATGCATTTTTACTTTTTGAAACTCTTTTTCATTGAATAATTAGTGTAATTTTTTTTTCAGTGTTCTTATAAGTTTCATCTTTGCAATATTCTCAAACAACATTAGTTTCACTTCCATACCCTTTGAGTAAAAAACAACTACTAAAAATGAATGTTAAATTTAAATTTTACTAGACATTGTTTCTAGGGTTCACAAACAAGTTTAGGGTTAGGGAATTGGATTAGGATTGGAGAGATAACTCTCCAAGGCCAGTTAAAAACCATAGGAGTTTGATATAGGGAGAATCAAATCCAAATTTTGTATAATTATAGTTAGGAGCCTCCTCTAACACATGAGTTAAACATGAGGTCGTGTGAAGAAGAGTCAGGGATATTACCCCTCTCATGCTTGACTAAGCATAATGGAGAGATCATATTTTGGGGGTTTTATAGTGCCTTTAGCTCCATGAGAGGAGAAAATTTCGAATATTTTGACTTTTTTACCTTGCCCATACATTCAATCCCGACTTTCGACTATACCCCCAGGACGTTGACTACGAGTTGGTATCCATAGTTTCTTTTCCTCAGTATCTCAAAGGTGATTGCAGGGGGTTTTCGTGGTACCCGAGGTAGACACTGTATCACTCTATCAGTATCCCTAGAGGGTTACTCTTGAATTGAGGGTTAATGGTAAGTGGAGTTTGGGGTAACTACTTCTCACTCCCTTTTGCATCGGTCTCGGGACTTGATCATCCTATTCCAATATCTAGAAGGTCCCTTTCCACTTTTTCATTTCTTTGGACTGAGGACCTTATCCACTTGGGCTGAAGTTTTGGAAAAGTTGTTTGTTTGCGATGTTTCTCTTAGGAATTTTTAATCTTTGTATAGTTGGCCTTAGGTTGTGTCTGTATCACCAATTTTGGAAACTTGATTCAAGGTGGTTGAAAAATTGCTTCACTGGTCAGGAAGGACCCTTGATATTTCTCTTGAAAGCATGGATCCACCCCATAGAAGGCATGAGTTTTTATACCACTAGTTCACCAGAGTCTGTGTGTGAGAATTTTTAGAACATGATAAATCCCACAAGGAATGAAACCGTGCATAAGAAAATAATTGGCCAAAGTTATTGTAGATACCAACCAAGCGACTACGTCCCAAGGGGATTCTCTTGCTTTTCCATTCTTTGGAAACATTGGTACCCCCTTGTTGGCCACTTTGAACATTCCTGGGTTGAATGTAGGACTATTGGTTTAGTTGTGGACCACTCTTAATGTCCTAAATTCTCTTGATTCTTATCATATAATTACCTTATGTCATGGGCATCATATGGATGTTGATCCTTTACCTTCTACATGATGCAGGACCCTGCCCCTCTGCGAGCACGATCGCTCTACCAGGACCTTCTCTATCCCTCGGCCCCGAAGAGTCAACGCTCTTCCAACTCCCTCAGGAGTCCTAACACCCACAGTATCCTCTTTGATCCTCCCTTCGGAAGTCGGGAGATCGGACCTCGCGATATCGTGAGACTCACGGTACTATCCCCATGAAACCAACTGTCGAAACCCCGATGGTCAAAGGTCAATGTCTCGGATATCGATCTTATCCCTATCGGGATATCGCGACCTGCGATGTCAATGTCTAGCGCTCCAACAACCCGAACGCCGAAACGTCGATCTTACGCGAACATGCCACCTGGACTCCAATATAACTCTGGGCCCCACGCTGCCACGTCAACCTCGGGATTTCGCGGCTCCCGGACCCACGACTCCAAGTCCCTTGCCGTTGGAGACCCCGAATGCCAAAACTCCGAGGTTTCGGATTTTTTCCACCTGTCCCTCCAGCGATTGACGGCTCAGATCCAATCGGGGAATCGCACTTCGCGATTCTAACGTGCATGCGATTCTTTCACCCACCAACCCCGATTCGCCGATGTGCGATGGAAATGGGTCCTCTGTGCCCCTGCGGCTTAAACTCCTCGCAGCTTCTTCCACGAACAACGGTACACTAGAGTCCGGGACTCTCCTCGATCAACTCCCGTCGTCGATTCTCTTCCTCGAGGGAATCCTCTGTTCTCCACCTTCGTCCTGTGCAATTGAAACAAAGGCTATCCCTCCTGAGCTTCCTATCTACTCAAACTCTTTCAGAGTTTCTCGACCGCGCTTCCCTGTACTCGGTCTTCAATCACTTCCAAGAGGGTTGAAATATTCTAAGCCCTGGGCGCTCCACGCTCGCAACGGCTTCAGCCTTTCCTCCTCTCAGAATTACTACTGAGACTAAATTCGACGGCACTCACCTGCACGGCTTGAATACCTCAAACCCAACTCTGGGAACAAGAGAACAAGAGCTCAACTACTTAGCGTCCTCGACGCACTCTATGCGGAGGGGTTCAACTGCACTCGATGCAGGAATATTCCGGCCTAAGCAGAGAAACAATTGAAACTCATTCTCTCAGGTTTCGAACCTGATAAGCAATCACATAAGCAGCATATAACAGATACACATAAAAGGAAGCAAGTAAACAAAAGCACAACATCAACAACACAAAAGTGTCAAACACATCCATGGAAATTGAATCACAGTTCTTCTATTAATTCAATATCTATACATGGAGGGCTTCTGCACAGGCTTCTTCCTTGCTCTGCTCTCTGCTTGCTCTCTATCTCAAAAAAAATGAATTTACAATGTACAAAGGAGGGTGCCTATATTCCGTTTTCCCTCTCTAAATATAAACTGTCTAATCTACAGCGAATTCTATCTACCAGCATTAAAATTCTTAAATGCCTCCTTATCTACATTATATTATAAATGCGCTTTCTTTGAATGCCTTTAGTGAACGGCGGTGCAACAATACCAAGGTGAAATTCAAAATTTAAGATTGACTGGCTCGTCCAGCTGTAATCCTTTGCCTCCATGCGCTGGCTCGCTTGATAGGTGAGTGATGCTCTTGCATCATACTCCTCGGCTCGAAAGATTTCATGGGCTCTTGCTCATGAGCTCCTGCACGGTGTGACCATGCTTTTGTATAATCGCCTCTGTTTCCCAGCTAGCATCCTCCACTGGGTGGTTCTTCCACTTCACTAGGTATTGAAAGTACTACTTTCTCCTGGTCTTCCTGCCTACCCGCTTGTCCAGTATGCACTCCATCTCAGGCTTCTGTGCAATTGGCAATTGCTTCTGCCACTGGATCACTGGCTCCTCAGTCCCAACTTCTGTATTTTCAGGTTTATATGGGTATAAATCCGAAATGTTAAAAATCAGAGATATCCCAATGCCCTCTGGCAGCTCAAGCTCATATGCATTCTCCCCAAATTTCTTGAGAATTTGGCACGGCCCGATCTTTTTCATTTTGAGCTTGTTATATGTTCCTTGCGGGAACCTCTCTTTCCTCAGATGCGCTAGAACCGTGTCCCCAACTTCAAACTGAAGTTGTCTCTTCCTCTGGTCGGCTCTGCGCTTGTATTCTTGGTTGGATTTCTGCAACCGCTGCTTCACCTCTGCGTGAAGTTCCCTCATTGCTTCCGCGAATTCTTCAGCGCTCGCATTGCTTGTCTCAGTCTGTTCTGGCTCCCTGAGCTCAGACACTCCTCTTGGCTGTGTCCCATACAAAATTTGAAATGGGCTCTTACCTGTACTTCGATTCACTGAGTCGTTATACGCAAATTCTGCCTGTGGTAGGATCTGATCCCAACTGGTATGATGCTCCGTCACCAGGCTCCTCAACAGATCTCCCAGGCTTCTGTTGACCACTTCTGTCTGTCCATCTGTCTGCGGATGGTATGCTGAGCTGAAGGCCAAGTTAGTCCCCAATTTCTTCCATAGCATCCTCCAAAAATGACCTATGAACTTTGTATCCCTGTCCGAGACTATGCTTCTCGGCAATCCATGCAATCGCACAATCTCCTTGAAAAATAAATTGGCGATGTGGGTTGCATCGCTCGTCTTATGACACAGAATAAAATGTGCCATCTTCAAGAATCTATCCACCACAACAAAGATGGAATCTACGCCTCTCTGCGTTCTCGGTAATCCCAACACAAAATCCATACTGATTGCCTCCCATGGCCTCTCAGGAATGGGCAACGACTGATATAGTCCTGTGTTTTTCTTGCTGCCCTTCGCGTGTTGACAAATTCTGCACCTGTCAACAAACCGTTTCACATCAACGCGCATGCCGGGCCAAAAATATGACTCGTTCATCTTGGCAAAAGTTTTGTCATGGCCGAAATGACCTGCTAAGCCTCTGCTGTGCTTTTCTTTCACCAAATTCTCTCTCATAGAGAAATCTGGAATACATAGCTGATTGCCTTTGAATAGCAATCCATCCTGTATCAAGAAGTCTATCCACGGGCTCCTATCTCTGAGCACCAGATTCTCGGTTGCTTCATAAGCTTCCCTAAAATCAGCATCACCTTCATACATATCTCTTAAATTTTCAAAACCTAAAGTTTTGACTCTGAACTCCTGCAGCAACAAGCACTTCCTGCTCAAGGCATCGGCGACCTTGTTCGCAGTCCCCGAAATGTGCTTGATCACGAACGTAAAGTTCTGCATATACTCTACCCACTTCGCATGCTTTTGATTCAGCTTCTCCTGCTGACTCACGAATTGCAGTGCGTGATTGTCACTGTATAGAACAAATTCTCTGGGTATCAGATAGTGCCTCCACTTTTTCAATGCCTGGATAATGGCATAGAACTCTTTGTCATATGTGGAATACTTCAATTTTTCATCATCCAGCTTCTCGCTGTAATATGCCACAGGTCTGTCCTCCTGACTTAACACTCCTCCGAAAGCATACCCGCTGGCATCGCACTTCACCTGGAAGGTCTTCTGAAAATCTGGCAGCACCAAAATTGGCTGCTCGATTATCTTCTGCTTCAACAATTTGAAGCTTCTTTCAGCCTCAACTGTCCACTGAAAAATTTTATGCCGCTTTTTGACCGTATCCATCATTGCAGCACTGATTCCACTGAAGTTCCGAATAAACTTCCTGTAGAAGCTTGCCAATCCATGAAAGCTCCGTACCTCAAAAACATTCCTCGGCGATGGCCATTTCCTGATCACATCCACCTTCTCAGGATCCATTTTTAACTCATTTGCCGAAATCACAAAACCCAGATATATGAGTTCTGTCTGCATGAACGAGCATTTTTTCAAGTTGATCAGCAGCTTCTCCTGCTGTAGTCTTTTCATCACTGTGGCCAGATGCTTTAAATGCTCTTCCCTGGTTTTGCTGAAAACCAAAATATCATCCAGGTACACCACCACAAATTTGCCAATGAATTCCCACAGGACTTCATTCATTAGCCTCATGAAAGTGCTGGGTGCATTTTTCAAGCCAAACGGCATGACCAGCCATTCGTACAAACCCTCATTCGTTTTGAATGCTGTTTTCCACTCATCTCCCTCTCTCATCCGGATCTGATGATATCCGCTTTTGAGATCTATTTTTGAAAAATAATTTTCCCCACTCAGGCAGTCCATTAAGTCGTCCATCCTTGGCAGTGGAAACCTATACCTGATGGTGATTTTATTAATCGCCCTGGAGTCTGTACACATCCTCCAGCCTCCATCCTTCTTTGGACTTAGTACTGTTGGAACGGCACATGGACTTAGACTTTCCCTCACCAATCCTTTATCCTGCAGATCCTGAACCTGCCTTTTGACTTCCTCGTTCTCCTGAGGTGTCAACCTGTACGCTGCCTTGTTCGGTAGACTTGCCCCTGGTATGAGGTCTATATGATGACTCACACTTCTCACTGGTGGCAATGAATGCGGCAGTTCATCCACTATGATGTCAGCAAACTCTCCCAGCAGTTGCTGAATCTCCTCAGGTAAGTCGTCCACCCTCGTGCTTGTCAAGACAACCCGGGGCTTCTGGATAACAAGGAACTGTGGATCCTCGTCCTTCTCCAGCTCTGTGAGAAGTTCCTTCCCACTCATGAGCAGTATCGTGTTGGTTACTTCTGGTTTCACTTCTTTATCCTTTATCGGCAGCAACGTATGTGTTTTTCCATCCTTCTCTAGGGTGTAGGTGTTCAACCTCCCATCATGAACAACATGTCTGTCAAATTGCCATGGTCTTCCCAATAATACATGACAGACATCCATGGGAATGACATCGCACAGAATCTCATCCTTATAATCGCCCATTTTAAAATTAACCAAGCATTGTTTTGTAACACATACCTGGTGTCCTTTCTGCAGCCAGGTCACCGTGAGATCGGAAGAGC
>CBVK0100154374.1:0-28312 GCA_900067695.1 Picea abies
ATATATATATATATATATATTGTTTATATATATTTTTTTGGGTCATGGCTTATTCCGTGTGGTAAAGGAGCATTTAAATTAAGCGTGAAGTATAAAGTTGGAGTTTTCTTATTGAAGTGGAGTTATAAAGGAGATATTTTTTAATTAAAAGTGGATAAAGTGCATGCATGTCGACATATTTAAGAAATTAAGATTTATTATTAAATATGGATGCATGTGGAGTTTAAACTTTATATGGAATATAAAGTTTATTATTTTAAAGATAATTTTTATTCATAGTGGATATATTTTATAAAGAGGTGAAGAGGGAGTTATAACTTTTTTTCAAAAAGGTGGATATTTTGGATATTAAGATGCATGCATGATTTAAGATGAGAACAGAGATAGATTTGGATCAGTGGATTCGAAGGCAGAGCGACAGATTGCTCAGCATAGGAGAAAACTCGACAGAAAGTTGCATATCATTAGTGATTCACTTGCAGAGAATATCTTGCAGCGATGGCGAATCCACTGGCAGAGACCTACCTCAACGAAGCCAACAAGTTAGATGGCTCGAACTTCATTAACTGGAAATTCAAGATGAAGATGCTCATGGAGGGCTATGGTGTCTGGAACATTGCAAAGGGAACTGAATTGAAACCTGATGCGACTGCCGGTGCGACAACAACATAGACCCAAGATTGGGAGAAGTGTGAAAACAAGGCAAAGGTATTGTTGTCCATGTCTGTTAAAGATAGCATAATTCCACATATTAGAGACACTACAACTTCTGCTGCAACATGGACAACTCTTAAAGCATTGTATGAAACTAGCAACACAAATCGCATTTTGTTCCTGAAAACTAAATTGCTAGGCATTAAGATGGATGGAAATGAATCTGTTAGTTCATTTTTGGGTCGCATTAAAGAGGTGAAAGACAAGTTAGTAAATATAGGGGAAACTGTTTCCAATACTGATCTAGTGATTATTACCTTAAATGGTATGCTAGAAGACTATCATATGTTCATAACAGGTCTTGCAGCAAGGGAGAAACCTCCTATGTTTGAAGAACTGACAGGTATTTTGTTGCAAGAGGAAAAGAGGCATGGGAATCTGAAGCCTCTGAGTAAATATTTGGCACTGTGGTCAAATAATAGATCTACGAGAGGGAGATCAGGAGTAAGAGGCAGAGGAGGCAGTTCATGGCAAAGAGGCGGTTCATGGCAGAGAGGCAGTTCATCACAGAGAAGACAATCTCCAAATCAAGGTATGCAATATGATAGGAATGATTCAAAGAGTTGTTTTTATTGTGGTCGACCTGGACATATGGTTAAAGACTGTCATAAGAAGAAAAGTGATGAGGCTAGAAATAAACCTAGAACACATTCAGGTCATTATGTAGAAAAATCTTCAAATCAATATCATAGATTATTTATTGCTAGTGATGATATTGATGAACCCCCAAATTTTGACTCACGGGATTTTAGGTTGTTTGTGTCTAACGTTTCTTTATTTTCTGAAACAAATGATTTTGATGCCTGGTTTGTGGAGTCTGGAGCATCAATACATATGACTTGTAATAAAAATTGGTATGCTAATTTTAAAGAAACACAGAATGGTGCCAGCATATATCTTGGAGATGACCGCGCTCATCAAATCAAGGGATATGGAGACATTCCTGTGACATTGTTGAATGGTACCATTCATCACATTCGCAATGTGGTGTATGTGCCAGGAATAAAGAAAAATTTGATCTCTGTGTCCACCATTACAGATCATAACTTGAAGGTTGAATTATTCAAGAATTATTGCATAGTGAAGGATCTGCTGGACCAATTCCAAAATTGTTGCAACGAGAGTCAGAGCAGGAGGTCTATACAAACTTGATGTTACCAACAAAGCACATCATGCACTGACTTCTGCCACTATTCCAACAGAGATTCTTTGGCATCAAAGGTATGGACACATCAATCATCCTAATTTATTGTTATTATAGAAAAATAATATGGTTGAAGGACTTCCCATGTTAAAGAATGAGAAGGTTGCTTGTGATGGATGTGCATTAGGAAAGATGCACAGAGATGAATTCCCCTCTAATCCTGATAAGAAAAAGAGGGATGTGTTAGATCTTATGCATACTGATGTTTGTGGGCCTATGCAGACTAGGTCTTTAGGAGGTTCATTTTACTTTCTGTTATTTATTGATGATTGCACGAGATACACATGGGTTTACTTCCTTAGAAAAAAAAGTGATGTTTTCGAGTTCTTTAAGGAATTCAGAACCATGGTGGAAAACCAGACAAGAAAATCCATCAAAATACTTCGTTTAGATCAAGGGGGATGGTATAAATCAGGGGACTTCAACAAATAATGCAAAGATAATGGAATAGTACAACAGTTTAAAGTACCTCACACTCCACAGCAAAATGGAGTTGTCGAAAGGTAAGAATCTCTCAAATGCATTTTGGGTTGAAGCCATAAATACTGCATTTTATTTAAAGAATAGAAGTCCAACAAGGTGTCTTGATAATGTTACTCTTTTCGAAGCTTTGTATGGTTCCAAACTTGCAGTTAATCATTTGAAAGTATTTGGGTGTAAGGTTTTTACACATATTCCAAAGGAGAATAGGAGGAAATTGGATGCTAAAGCCACTAAATGTATTTTCATTAGGTATTGTTCTGAATTTAAAGCATACAAACTGTTTGATCCTGCTACTGACAAAGTATTTTCAAGTAGAGATGTACTTTTCCATGAGCAGGAAGCAGGAAATCATGATGACAATAGTCATGAGGAATGGCAGAGACTTCTTGATGAAGGAGTTAAAGAAGAGCAGCAACAACAACCCACACAACAACAATCATCCCCGCAATGACAACAGCATCCATCCCCACAACGACAACAGCAACAACAGCAAGAAGGACTTAGTGATATGGACAATTCCAGCAGTCACAGTTCACCTAGATGTGAAGACAGATCTTCACAAAGTGGGGAGGAAGATAATCAGTTGAGAAGATCTTCAAGATGAATTCAACTTCCTGAGAGGTATAAAGACTATGCCCTAATGAGTAGCATTTCAAATGTCATAGAACCCATGAATTTTGATGAAGCTAATGAACATGATGAATGACGAAATACAATGGAGGAAGAATATGAATCTATAATGAAAAACAATACTTGGGAATTGACTGAATTGCCTAAACATAAGAAGCCCATTGGATGCAAATGGATATACAAACTCAAGTTTAAATCAAATGGTAGTATAGATAAGTATAAGGCTAGACTGGTTGCAAAGGGGTATTCACAAACATAAGGTATTGATTATGTTGAAACATTTTCACCAATAGCTAAATTGAATACTATCAGAATGTTAATCGCTTTAGCTACAAAGTATCATTGGAAGTTGCATCAGTTAGATGTTAAATCTGCATTTTTGAATGGTGAGTTAAAGGAAGAGGTTTACCTTACTCAACCTGAAGGGTTTGTTGAAAAGGGGCAAGAACACTTAGTGTGTAAGTTAAATAAAGCATTGTATGGACTAAAACAGGCACCTAGGTCATGGTATGAGAAGATAGACTCTTTCTTTCTTCAACGGGGTTTTATGAGGAGAAAAAGTGATCCAAATATGTATACCAAATTTGATGAACATGGGTATATAATATTGATTTAATTAAATGTTGATGATTTAATAATTACAGGAAGTGCAGAGAAGTTAATTGATGAAATCAAGGAGCAGTTTGTTGGGTATGTGTTATATTCTTTGCACGAGAAGTAGTATATCAGTTTGCAGTAGATATTGTACAAGGTTAGAATTTACACAGTTATCAAAGGTATTTGAAATGAAAGATCTTGGTGAGTTACATTACTGCCTAGGTCTTGAAGTTCGGAGAAATGCAGGCCAAACTTTTGTTTGTCAGAGTAAGTATATCAGAGAAATACTTAAGAGATTTAAAATGGATCAGTGTAAGTCTTCCATTGTTCCCATGCAACAGAATGTGAAACTTTCTTGTGATGATGGTTTGAAGGAGGTGAATGGCACTGTGTATATAAAAATGGTGGGTAGTCTAAATTATCTCACCACAACCAGACCTGATATTTCATATTTTGTGAGTGTGTTAAGTCAGTTCATGGCGAAACCTTATGAAAGCCATTGGAATGCAGCAAAGGCAGTACTCAGGTATCTAAAAGGTACACTTGATTATGGTATTAAATATACTGATGCATCTAATGTTGAGTTGACAAGTTATTCAGATTCTGATTGGGCTGGAAATCTGGATGATCGAAGATCAACCACTAGATATGCGTTCAACATTGGATCCGGGGTTGTTTCATGGAGCAGTAAAAAGCAGCCTACTATATCTTTGTCTTCTACTGAAGCAGAATATAAAGCCTTGTGTGCAATAACTTGTGAAGTTGTTTGGTTAAGAAGACTTCTTCAAGATGTTGGAGAAGAATGAAAGGAACCTACAATGATCAGATGTGATAATCAAAGTTCAATCAATATTGCGAAGAATCCGATTTTTCATGCAAGGACAAAGCATGTTGAATCTCAGTATCATTTTGTTAGAGAAAAGTCACAGTCAAATGAAATAACTCTTGTGTATTGTAATACTAGTGAAAATACTGCTGATATTTTCACTAAGCCTCTTGGAAAGATTAAGTTTGAACTGTTTAGGGAGATGTTAGGTGTAGAAGTCAATACATTCTCCATTAAGGGGGAGACTTGGAAATAATGGAGAAAGCGTTAGTTGTAAGAACTATTTATAAGCTTTAGTTGTGAGAGTTAGTTGTAGGCGTGTTAAGAGTCAATTCTTAGTTAAGATTCTAGTTCTCTTTGGTTTGCATGTAACCGACTCGGTAAAGTCTTTTCCTATATAAGGATGCAATCCATCTTCATTTAATAATAGAGAAGTGAGCATAGCCTCACTGTATTGTTTGCTTCATATATTTTATTTGATAAATCAATACAAACATCCGAGCACTTGGAGGGCTATAAAAGAGAACACCCTGAGGAGGATCTATTTCGATCTTTCTTGTAAATCTCGTGGTGGGTGAGTGGAATCTCCACAGCTTCCCGAATCTCCTGTTTTTGTATGTCACAACCCCCGATATCATTGTAGGTTATGTCCAGTTTCTTAGACTGGGAGATGAGTGAAATAGAGGAGTCGGCCTTGGGTGGGAAGATGTCCACCAGAGCGTTCGAGTGTTGGTGGAGATCCACCGAGGTGGAGGGATTCAAGAGCTCGTAGTAGTTCGATCCCGTCGTGGAACCCACCATTCTATCATTTTGATCCACCATCCCCATGAAATTCCCAATCACCAGACGCACCGACTGGATCCTCTTCACCTCTTCCTGGGCCTTCAAAAATTCTCTCTTTAGGTTTTTCTACTCGTCCTTCATGTATTCTTCTTGAATGTTGATGAAATCTAGTTGTCTCTATAACGATTTCAACTGGCTGTATAGATCCTCCAACCTTTAAGAAACTTCCAACATTATAAATACAAGCCGCTTCATGCTCTAAGGGTGGTCAACAACTCTCTATGGGTGTAAACTCCCCCAGTTCTTAAAATAACCCTGTAAAGATGAAACTTTCCTTGGTCTAAGGCTTGATACAAATGGAGTGGGTAAAACATCTTGAGACATTTCAGCTTGCTCTTTAACATCTTCAGGTGAATGTTGTACATGCTCTTAGGTCTGCCACATAAATCATAGTAAGAAATGTTTTCCTTCTTCAGAGATTCATCTAACTTTGAATTGCTGACATGATATTTGCTTCCCTGAATCCTTCAGCAAGCCTGGCAGAATGCTCCTCGTGCTCCCTCCATGTGGCTTTGCACTTGGGTGCTAGGATTGACTTATGTGCTATGTGTTGTGGCTAACCCATGTTGTATTTGATGGCAGGTGCTGAAGATTGGCTCTCGACCAATAAATTTGCTAGACTAATCATTAAGTACCCTTCCTATACTTCTCTCCAACAAGGTAAGTTAAAAGATCAACACTATTTCTGCCATATGCATTACCGGTGCTCAGGAAAAACACTTCTTGGTGCTACAAGAATAACTCCATTCCTGCAACAAGGAAAAAATTGAAAATTTAGTATCTGGATACTAACAGTATGGACAAACAAGTAGCCCCGAAAATTGTTGGACCAGGCCCTATGTACCCACAGGCTGCAACACACGAGGACCCAATCCCTATTGATGGTGATGGTGAGGATACCTTGCCCATTTTGAAGCTCTTCAAAGTTTCTAAGCACCCAAAGCCTGTAAAACAATACCAGCCATGTACAAAATTTGCAGATCCTAATGAGCCAAAGATAAACGATTTTATTGAGCCAAATGAGCTAGTAGAGCCACAGACACAATTTTTCACCCCCGTAGGAGGAGGGTGTAATGATGAAATATTGATGGATATTCACTAGACTAGGAAAGATAAACTACATCTTGGAACTCCAAAGACTCCCAACATAATTGTTCTTGGACCTTCTAAGAAAGGGGTTGAGGATTGTAAGGGCTCAAACGTTCTAATAGATGAATCTGTTGGTGAAAGTCCCCTGGAAAAGAAGCTCAGGAAGAGAAGCAGAAAAGTAAAAAAGTTGGAGCAGGAAGTCATGGAGTTGTTTGTCCTAAATAGGTGTATTGAAAGAGAAAATCGACAGTTAAAGGGCCTGAGTAAGAAGTTTCAAGAAGAAATTGAGAAGCTTCAATCTGAAACCAAGAAGATCAATAAGCATATGCATAAGATACTTCAACTAGAAAAACCTAGGAGGAGCAGAAAGTTGGAGAAAAATAACTTAGGCCTCAACATCCTGATAAATGTTGCAGGACTCTCTTAGGGTTGAAGAGATCATGTATTTAAATTTTGAGCAGTTTTTGGGATATCTTTGCATGAGGACATGCAAATAATCAGCTGTGGGGGTAATGTTGAGCTCCCATTTTGTCACTCACCATACACCTTTTTTGGCCATTTACCCCCTACCTAGGCATTGAAATCCAACTTATTGCCTTCTATTATTACCTTTTTGCTTGCCTAAAGATCCTGATTGTAACATGAGGTAAAAGTTGTTTATTTCAATAATCTCTGAAGTTCTTGATAAATTAATTAGGATATTTTAGCTATAGTTTACCAATGATAAAAATGCACTTACCTTTTCAATGCAACATGTGTTCCCACACTATTCTTGGCCTTTCAATACCTACACAGGCATTAATGGCTTCTCCTTGTTGCGTGCACCCATGATGGAGTTAGCGACATGGGTATTTCTCTTGTGGTTAATGTGATGGGTGTTGACTGTTTCCCCTGCGCCCAACATTCTTCTACTACACGAAATCAATCCATGAGTAAATATTCTAGTGCAACACCAGATCGGGGTCTAAACCGAGCACAAGAACGATATCTAAGAGGGTTAGAACAATTTCCTAAGATAAAGTAAATCGTGGTTAGTAAGATCTTCTAGTTTTGTTAAGTCATTTTTGGCCCTGAGTTCATGAGAACAGGGGAAAGCAATGTAATTTGATATACTCAGAACTTGATATATATAGGTGGATTTGCTTTGTGTAAAAGATTGATCTGTACATACTCTTTGTTGAATATAATAAAAGACTGTGTTACTCATTTCTTGTTCTTGTATATTGTGATGGATACACTGTGAGTAAAGTAGGGATTTATGTTTGACATTAATTAGGTTTTGATTTATTCCTGTTCATAACCTTGGTGAGTTACTGAATTGCTTTCTCTCACTACTTGGGAAGGCATGGGCCCACCTCCCTTGGTAAGTTGAGTTATTTGTATACTACCCGCTCTCTACTTTGTTGTAGTTGTGTTTTCGAATGGATTGGTGTGGATAGATATTTAGATCATAGGTTTTACTTGAGTTTTGTGTGTTCTTTACCCATTGGGGATTTCTCTTAAGATATGAATCAAATTTCCCTTAGTACGATGTAAAAACTTTCATATGAACAAATAGATTGTGAATGAACGATTACATGCTTGTATTTCACCAAAGTATATCTCTTTCTCTATAGACACTTGAGGGTTGCATGCATTCCAATATTTATTAGCAGTTTACTTAATCACAAATATATAATCTAAATGCTTCACACATTTTATGAATAAGTTAAGCGCTCACCTAATTCGCTAGATAAACTAGATTAAGATCTTGAACTCATCTATTGTGTGTGCGACAACCTGTGGTTATGAGATAGATGCAGGATTGACTCTGGATTAATGAAGACTAGTTTATTGAGTAGCTTCTAAATATCTGGAATGAGATGTATGATCACACTGAAACTTCCATAACTTACATCTACTCAAGAGAAGATACTTAATTACTTATTCTAAGATAAAAAGGATTAATATTTAGAATAGATAGAAGCTTTGTGATGACTTAGTCACATCTTATTAAGCTCTAAATACTCTTTTACTATTGAAAGAATGGATTATATCTGCATAGGAATTAGTTATTATCTTTGGACGTGGTATTAAGGGCATAAGTTATTAATGGGATTATGTCTTTGGGGATTTGAGTTAATTGCTTGCTAAGTGTGGTGTGACCTCTAGAGGTACTGTAGCAACAGAGAGATGACATTTCGTGGGACAAGAGCTTAGTTTAAATGCATGTTGTGTGTTTACATTTGAGTATTCGCTTTAAATAGAGTGTAAACTGTGTGTTCACATTCCTTGTTGAAAGTTGTAAGTTTTAATAGAGTATTGTTATTTTGTTGCTCCATCCACTAATTGAAGTGTCAAGCTTTGTGGAAAGACTCTTCCAGAGTCATTCCCCTGCATCCTGAATTATCGTGTGTGGGTAAGAATACAATAGCACCTTGTAGTCTGTATTTCTTGTTGTGAAGTAAGCCTCTTAGGTCAAGAATATGATTAGTCATTAAGAAACACTCTCAAGCTGATTAGTCTCATAGTAGTTTAGTAACATAATTACATGGAGACTTGAATGGATCCATAAGGTTGACTGATATAAGCATCTACTTGGGAACTTGCTATTTTGTTTTCATTTCATTTCTCATTGATAAATTGATGATTGATTTTTATGCATAGAATATAATTTAAGTAGTTGGTTACTGGGTATCAGTATGGAGTAATGGTTGCTTTGTTTGAGTTTATTCTTGATTAATAGGTTACCTAGTTATGTTTCTTCTGGAAAGACAAGCTAGGATATACTTCTGTCATTTGCCTGCACATATTGTGTTTGCAATTCATCAGTTTATGAACCTAGTTGACATTTATGTGGGACTTTATGATGAAGAAGTGGCCAACTTCGTCAAAATACTGAACAAGGGAACCAATGGTAGGTATAGAGGTAAGATTCTTTTAATTTGTTTTAATTGTGATGGTATTGGTCATTTTTCTAACAAATGTCCTCATAAGAAAAGGAGATATGATGAAGGTTACTCAAAAGGAAAACAAACATATAAAGACAAAAGAACTAATAAAGTTTTCAAGATAATAGACTGGACAATTGCACATGCAGGTGGAGTTTTGAGTAGGTATATACGAAAACCAAGAAAGGTGCATTGGACAACAGTAAATAGTGTTTTCAGGTATTTTCGTGGCACTACCAGTTATGGACTGTGTGACCAAGGAAGACCAATATTGGACAGAGTGTTGGACATACATGTTGTGGATGTAGATTGCGCTGGATAGTTGGATCCCAGAAAATATACAAGTGGGTATGTGTTTAACCTGTTTGGAGGAGCAATTGGTTGGATGAGAAAGAGATAGTCTGTAGTGGTACTTTCAACTACAAAAGTTGAATACATGGTAGCCACTTATGCAAGAAGGAACTAGTATGGTTACATAGGTTGTGTTTAGGTATTGGGTTAGTACAACAATATTTAAGGATAGATTTTGATAGTTAGAGTGCAATCTTCCTAGCGAAGAACCTAACTTATCATTCAAAGAGAAATCATATTGATGTTCAATTTCACTTTGTGAGAGACATGGTTGAAGACAAGAAGGTGTTGTTGATGAAGGTGGACACTTTGGAGAATGTTGTAGATTCATTAACAAAATCTGTGGGTGTTAAGAAGTTCTCTTGGTGTAGATTATCTATGGGCATTGCTGCCCTAGATTGTTGATTATGTAATCCCGTAACCCCTTGTATGCAAAGAAAACAAGTGGGAGAATGTTGGGTATGTGTTATATTATTTGCAAAATTGATCCCATGTAATGTAAATTGATATGGGCCCAAAGGGGGTGCATAACATCCTAGCCAGGAGGGTTTTGGGGTTTTGGGGGCGAGAGACATCGAGAAATTTGTTTGGTCCATTTTTGGAAATTTTTTGCATCCATTTTTTGCGGTTTTTTGGCACATGGTTTTTGCTAATGGTTTTCTAATTCTGGTTAAGGAATTGGGGTTGATAACTAAACTGAGTCAATGGATTAGGAGTTTGGATGGCATGGGATCCTATATGTATATTATAATGTAAATAATGAATATAATCAATAGAATATTAGAGGTGCGACTCTAAACAGGTTGTTGGTTTTCCCAGTTTGGGATTCCAGGGTAAAAATATCTTTGTAGTGTGTGTGTGTGTGTGTGTGTGTGTGTGCCATTATATCTTTTCTGTTTTATTAAGAATATGTTTGTAGTAATTAATTGTACAAGGTTAAAATCTACATAGAGCATCGACATATGAATCCTCAACCAAGGCTAAGGAAGGTCTCACCTGAGACACATAGGGGAATCACAGAGACCATAAGATCTTGTCATAGGGATGAAGGATTAAACACACCAACAAGTTACTTTGCTAACAAGTAAAACAATCCACACACATATCTAAACAACACATGATAGACACACAATAGGTCATAACTGTTGCAACTTTATTATTCCTTTCATTCCATTCAACACAAACATACAATATACATAAAGCAAACTATGATCAACAACAACAAAGCTTCATATCTTCTTTAGATAAATTCTTAGAAATACAACATAGTGCACAATTCACATCCTTTTAAGACTTCAGACATATGACAGACTCATAACTACATTCATAAGAATTACATTATTACCATAGGCTCAGAGTGAGCTCAATACCAACAACTCAATGGATCTAATCTAATCATCTAAATCTATTTCTGATGTCACTACTTCCTTTTATAGCTTTCTCTGCTCAGGAGCTCTATCTCTTTATGCTCTACTCCACTCATTCTACTGATAAAACTGCCTCACATACTTCTGACACTTGCTTGTAGTCCATGTAGCCTTCAAAATTCAGGGCAATCTTAATTGCCTCCCCAACTCAAGGATCCCTTGTGATGATGGCATTGATCATTGGAGAATATTTATCGATGATTCCTTTCTTGATTTCAGCGTGCATTTTCTTGATTTCCGGCACAACTGTAAAAAACCTGAATCGATGTGTGCTTGGTAGATTTCGAGCTTGGCGCACAATATCAAAACTTGGTTTGATACACACTTCTTGTCATTCTTCACGCATTATCATAGGAACATGAAAAAATTGGAATGATTATGCACAACTTCATTTGTGTGCATGTGCAAAATTAATCCAAAACTTTGGGTGCTAACAAAGGTGACAAACTAGCTTGACCGACCATCTTGAGAGTAAGGAATGGGAACACTTGGGAAAAGTCTATCCTTATGTTTGCTTGCCCCATTAGAATTTTATTGAAATGAAAAAACCTAGCAAGCAAGGCCTTAGAAGAAAAAAGTGGATATTATATTTTCATTGGTTAGTGAGACCAAACCTCCACACCTGAATCAAGGAAGTATGCCAAAAGGGTAGTGAAATTGAGAAAAACAACCTAGACAAGCCAAATAAGTTTTCCAAACATTCTCATTCCTTTAGATAGAGGCCTTTGAGTTTTGAGGTAAATATGAAAATGAATCCCTTTTAAGGGAGGTCCATCTTCCAATCATGATATGAATCATTATTAGTTTTCCCTAATCTTTTCAATAGTTTTCCTAAATTCCACGCATATGGTGTGAAGTTTTATTACAAAGTCCTCAAACCCTCGATTGCGACAAGAGAATACAAGTGTAAAAGTTGAAATCAGTTCTATATTCATTGCATTTATTTGCTCAATGTAGTTTTTATCATCATTACCATTGCCTTCAAGCCAAAAATTGCAATGTTCGATCTAGAAGCTCAACAACATATACAAAGTGAAATTTCTAGTTGAAGTATTTTTAATGTATCATAGAAATGTTGTAAATGGCATAAATTAACTAGTACTCTATCCTACTACAAAAGTTAGCAAATAACACTAAAACATAATTGAATGACAAAAAGGGAATAAAGATAAGGGTTTCTAGTCCTCTCCTTGAGTGGGTACTACTCAAGGAATTTCTTGGAACCCTTGTCAACAAATAACACTTAAAAATGTATCAAAACTACATCCTCTTTATTCGAAATCTATCATGAACATGAGGGTCGGAGTCTACCTTCTAATTACAACTAAAATCACCACCCATATTAGATTAATGATAAACACAATGATAATATTAACTATCATATTAGCCTATGCTTCTAGTTATACTCGAAGGGAAGCTTAACTAATATTTCAATAAATCCCTTGATTGATGGAAGTTGTCCCATAATCCCCTAAAATTCTACTTGTTATTCTATGGGATTTATGCCTCTATTGTACAATTTGAATTGTCTAAATTAGCTAGGGTTCGATTTGTTGGAGGTCATCAATGCTTCCCTTGAATGCTGGCAACTTTTGAAGTTGGTAAAGATACAATATCCCTTGAAATTATTTTCTTGGTGATTCAATTTCCTGCACTTCTAGCCTTTAGAGTCATAAATGAAGAATATCCATAGTTTATTATTGATTCAATTTCCTAGACTTCTAGCCTTCAGATCACATTAGTCCTTACACAAAATATACACATAAATTATTAAATCCATTCAAAATCAATGTTCATCACATTCATACTTAGTAATTAATAAATTTATGCATAAATGGACAAGCAAATGTTGCAATAACCTCAATGATCATTAAAAGGAACAAATGTTTCATATGAGGGTCTAGTCTTAGGGAAAAATACATCAAATGTTTGTATAGGATGGGCTAAATAAAATACAATATGGAGGCCCATCAACAACACCATCTTAGTTAGTGTTTCTATCTCCTGCTCCAATTGAGTAATTCTAGCTTGTGAGTCTTTACAACCATTTTCTTCATGTGAAGACCCTGCCATATGTGGTATGTTGCTTTCTATTTCAAGTAGAAATGGCTCACCAATGTTCTTTTATTAACTACAAGTATTTACCATATATGTTCAAGGAATAACCTTCTCTAATACCAATATGATCTATAAGTTGTTGAAGCCATGCCTTTAGATAGTTAATCAAAACAAATCTTAGTGGAAATATGATTTGGTAGGCGTCATTTCTAGTGGTAGTGCTTGAATTAGTGATCATTCACTCCATTTGTTGTTGTCTATTAGGTGTATAAATAGCAGGGAGATATATGGAAAATTATTTAACTCAACAACAAACACATAATACTCTTATTTTAACATGGAGAAAACCTCATTCAAGGAAAAACTCCAACAAAATGGTATGTTTTGTTACTCACATAGGATTATTACAAATCCTTGAACACATTATCCAAAGACTCACATTACAAAGGTTTCGTTACTTTTTTTTTGCTCTCCCACCTAGAATGTTGACACACATTGGTGGAAAATTGTTCTCTTTCACTAACTTCCAAGATATACCTCCAAAAACTCTATCCTTATATATTGTCTCGTTGCTCTTTTATAGAGATTTTTGAAGACATAGTCAAGTATGGTGAAAGGTGTAGTCAAATATAGTGAAAGGTATCAACTCATTAAGTGTTTGGTCCATTATCATTTAAAGCCCACTTAATCAACTTTGACTAAATAAAAACATTAAGTGTCTTGTTTAATAAATGCATTAAAGACAATGCTAGCTAACATTTTTAATCACTCATTGCATCTACTTTAAATATCCTTAATTCATTGTCCAAGGCATAACTAATTTCTTTAAGGAAAAGTCAATTTTGATCATTCAAGACATATTACATGGATCCTGGGCCTTCAAACCAACAAATTTAGTTATTTTTCAGCTCATCAAAACATAGGCAATTTGCTCTTATTATCCCCTTGGGAATAGAGTTATATCTTTCATATGTTTGGGATCATTGATTATGGGAACCACCCACTCCATTTTAGAGCCCTCTTGTTTTGAAAACACACACCATTGCAAGATAAAGTATGTATTTTTCCTTTAACTCTGTACATCTCTTTAACATCCTCTTTATTTAGTCTCATGAGCTTGAAATCCACAATTCCAATAGAGAAATTGTTGTCCAAGACAATATTGATGGGATTAATAGTTTCATCAGTTTCATCAAACATATCAACTTGAACACTTTGAATCCACATGTATTTGTAAACCAAAAGCTTCCTTTGATATACTTATAGGCCCAAGAGCCCCACATTGGCTCATCAATCAATCCAACGAGATGAGAAGCTTCCCCATTTCTACTATCATGGGTCCATGGCATAACCTACAATTCAAAACTTAACAATTTATAAGCTCACATCATGAGAGAGATCCAACCCAAAATGGATCTAATACCATGTTAAAAAAGTGGCATCTACCATAGAGGGAGAGAGAAATGAAACAAATCAAACTATA
This sequence comes from Picea abies, assembly GCA_900067695.1. Lineage (NCBI taxonomy): Eukaryota > Viridiplantae > Streptophyta > Pinopsida > Pinales > Pinaceae > Picea > Picea abies. Next base: position 14,636 of record CBVK0100154374.1, read on the forward strand.
CAACATATTTTCATGTAGAAGTCAATTCATTGTGTGTGTGTGTGCAATTTGAAAGACACTTTCAATTCCTCCTTGGAAAACCAAGAAAATCTATTGGACTCTACATGTAGCTAATCAGTGATTGCATCACCACATAATAATAATTGTTATCTAACACTTCACACCCACAAGCATATAAACCACAATATCAATATGACCATCCACATGTCTACATAACCATGAATGGTTAATCAACAAATAATCCTATGCTTTTGGCATTGGCACACTGTCAAATTCACAACATTCCCCCTACACACAAGAGCTCCAAAAAATATTAAAAACCAAGTCAAGATGTCATTACGTAGGTGAAGCTTATTTTGAAAATTTGATACAATGACATGCAACACATGATGTGACTAGCGATAGCCAAAAACATGGAACTCAAAGGTTATCCATTACAATTATATTTTTCCAAAAACATTAGAAAATAAACAAATTACTCCATATTATTGTCAGACATTGTGTAACTTAGTTAGTTACAAAATTAGTCAAATGAAGTTTCATCTATGTGATGACCTACTTGCAACAATGCAATGAGACCCAACAATCTGCAACCTTTCTGCTTCCTAACCATGCAACAATGCCTCCACATAAATCCCAATTTCATGTACAACCCCTAATGTATTGTAACCATGGAACTACCCAATCACATCCAAGTCCACCTCCTACATGCATTCAAGTTATCTGAAAATGTCCATGATCTACCATTTCCAAATATAAAGTTTACATTCATGGGATTTCCATGTTGTCTCAACACCTCACACAAATTCCCCCCCTTCCTCAAATCCATAGATTTGGCCTTCTTTCACCCTCAAATATTGTTTTGATACCATGTTAAAAAACATGATGTTGTAGGATTAAATGTACACAATAAAAAACAAATAATAAATGCATAGAAAAAAACCAAGCACAAAAATGTTGGCAACATACAAAATGTGAGACACCATGATTAATGTAGAACCCCCTCCCACCCCAAATTAACTCGAGTGAAAAATCTAAATTATCAAAGCATTATTGCATTCAATTATATTAAAAATGATACAACAAATTATATTATATAATGTGAATCCCTTCAATCATCATTCAAAGAGGATAAAATTAATGATCCATAATGGATCATTATATAATTTTTCAAATTTATCTTGGTACTTTTTGGATGGAAAAATTGGAGGAATTGGCTTGTAGGGCCCATTCCTAGTTTGGATATTTGGGGTTCAAAACATTTTGAATCCATTTGAGGCGTCAAATGATACATTTTGGGGTAAACAAATTCTTAGCATAACTCTCAATCCCTTCAATTTGTTATACACACTGAGACATTTCCAATGATGCAAAAATCACCTCAATCAAAGCTTGTATGCATAAGTTATGCCTCTCAGAAGTTGAATTACCTTGTTGACCACCATGGTACCAAGTGGATGCCACATCATCCCCAATTACTCACACATTTGGGGGGCTAGCCACATGCGTAATTTCAACAATATTCTAGAAGTTCCAAAATGAAACTCTAATTAAGGGTCAAGGCATGCAAAAACCCTAATATTAAACGACTATCGAGCTATGTCAAATACTAGGCCAACAAGAGGAGAGGGGTTTCCATTATTTAGCATTGTACTTGTTCCATAGTTGAGTAGAACATCTAGGAGTGGGTTTTGAGAACATAAAAAAGGAGGAAGACGATTCTACCTTAGCCATTGAGGCCACAGTGTCAAAGGAAACTCCAGAGTGAGTGCCCCTTTCTTTGTATTTGAATTTTCATAATTGAAGAAAGGAGAGCATAGTATAGGCCTCACCTTCTAGCTAGATTTTCTCTCATTTAGGGTTTCCCTGGATACATCTCTTGTTCATTTGTGTGGATGGTGTGTTCATTTGTTTGTTCTTTCATTTTCCACATTTCAATTATTTTTATATATTTGAGCAATAAGCTAGTGATAATAAATTTGAGATCTAAGGAAATAAACCTGCATAATAAAATATTTTAGAATATTACAAGATTTGTTATGACAAACTATTCCAATGGAGTATCCACGCAAGTTTACAGATCAAATAAACACCAAATACATCGGTATTGTAACACTTCAAATTTCCAAACATTAAGACTTACTCATTTTCCAATCAAAGAAAAAAAACTTGCAAATATATAGACTGAACACGTATTTTCATCACATAATTGCAAGCAGAGTTATGACAACATCATCCTCTATATCTAGGGCATTCCAAAGTGACAATCCTCCATGAAAAATTTGAATACATGACCATATATTTTTTCATTCTCTTTGATTCTTGGATGTTAAAAAAATACTATCGCGTTTATGCTTAAAGAGAAATTGTGGTGCGATAAATAAATAGAGGGTAAGAGAAAATTAAGATACTATAAAGAGGTCATTAACCCCAATCAATAAAATAATTTTTTTTTTTTGTTGTAGACGGCTTAAAGAAGAAAACCAACATTGCTAAAATAAGAACAAACTTTCACGAGCTCCATAGTGAAATAGGATGTTGGATAGTTCCTAAAACATTATGTGATAAATATTTTTTTCATATTTGTGGTACTAAGAAGGTGGAAGATGAAACAAAATTTCTCTTAGAATGTCCTATATATATACCACATTAGATATTGATTTCAAAATATTTCTAATGATTCTTACCTTTCTAACTTGTTAACTCAACCAAACCATGGAGATTTAGGAAAGCTTCTTTCCAATATTTTTGAGCATAGAAATAAAATTATAAAGCAAGCCAATTAATTCCTTATAATTTTTCCTAAGGTCCAATAAACCAAAGTTGGTCTCAGTGGATGATACCAATGTTTTCATTTAGATGGTGAATTGTGCAAGCATGAGTCTTGACATTTCTTGTCTCCCTATCTCATCCACCGACGAACCTTGTGACGATTTCATGTCAAATCCATCCACAAATACAAGAAAATCCCTTTCTACCAAGCAAATATGAATATAAAGTTTCATGAGAATGAAATTTTGGTCGTTAAACTATCATAGTAGCCTTTAAGAGTCCACAACAATGAAAAAATTTGATGGTTAGTCTAAAGACAAAAAATGCAGAGTTAAAGAAAAAAAACAACTTGAAGAAGACACATAACAAGAGAATTTCCTCGGACAAATGCTTCTCCACTTTATTCATCATTTTTTCTTTTATAAATAATAGATATTTTAGGAAATTGTAGTATGCACGTAAAATCAAGGAATGAAGTTGAAAGTTCTATGTACGCTCCATTTTACAATTGGAATTGCTACATTTACATTGTGAAAAGCAATTACTATGATTTTCCAACATTCTTCCACTTGGTAATCACTTTGAAAAAGTGTGAATGCCAATCATGTCTATACATAAGACAAACTTATCTCTATTCACTACCTTTATTATTGCATCTGTTGCATTATCCTTTGATCTGTTCTTTGTCAATTTCATCAGGCCTACTTCCTCCATTTCCCTCACAAAGTGGTACTTCACATCAATATGCTTTCTCTTGGAATTACAAGTGGGTGTCTTGGCCATTGCAATGGAATTTTGGCTATCACACTCTATTTCCAAACTACCCTATTTGATACCAATATTGTTGCATAATCTTAATAGCTAAACTGCGTCTTTAGTACCTTCTATTGCAACAACTTAATTTGCCTCTAAACTAGATAAGGCAATGATGGATTGCCTCTTACTCATACAACTCATTGCTCCTCCAAAAGAGTAAATACATATGAACTTGTGGAAATTAATGTTGTCCACATCTCCAACCCAATCTAAATCAACAAATCCGTGCAAATAAAAAATATCATTACCATGATCATGGTAACATAAGGAATAGTCCTTGGTGCCATGCAAATAACTAAACAATATTTTAAGAACCATCTAATTTTCAATTTTTGGATCAATCATAACTCCTCTCACTACTCCCGTTGAATATGCTATGTGAAGTCTTGTGCATACCATAACATACATAAGAGACCCTATAGCTCTAGTATATGGAAACTTAGTTGTGTATTTCATTTCCTCGTGAGTTTTAGGATACATTTTAATGGACAACTTAACTCGAATTGAAAAGGTGATTTTATTGCTCTACAATTCTCCATCCTAAACACGTTGAGAATGTTCTCAACTTAACTCGAATTGAAAAGGTGTTTTTATTGCTCTACAATTCTCCATCCTAAGCTCGTTGAGAATGTTCTCAATATACTTATTTTGACTAAGCCATATCTTTCTGTTTTTTTTCTATTTATTTTTACCTTTATGCCAATATAATAATGAATATCCCTCATATCAAAATGCTTTGGACAACAAGGACTCGGTGTCTCTTATTAACTTCATATTATCAACAATCAACAATATATCATCCACATATAAGCCTAGAATAAAAAATCTATCACCTATTATTTTCTAATAAACACAATGGTCAATAGTACTTCTAGAAAAACTTGTTTCCAACATATACTTGTCAAATTTTTATACCATTCCCTTCATGATTGTTTTGACCCATACAATGATTACTTGAGCATATACACCAAGATATTGCTTCCTACCACAAGGCCATCTGGTTGCTCCATGCTAATATCTCCTCCTTTAAGTCTCCATGAATAAATTTTGTTTTGACATCCATTTTCTCCACTTCTAGATCATAGCTTGTTGCTAAAGCCAATAATGTCCTAATAGAAGTCATTTTTGCTATAGGTGAGAAATTCCCTTGGTAATCTATTCCTTGAACCTAAGAATAACCCTTTGCTACCAATATTGTTTTATATCTCCCCACTATTACATGAACCTTAAACTTTTTTTCAGTGAATACTTTTTTGCACTCACAACTCTTCTAAAACCCATGCATTGTTTTGTTTTAGAGATCTTGTTTCTTTCTTCATTGCCTTTTTCCACTATGCACGTTTAGTACAATTTAAAGCTCGTTCAACACTTTTAGGCCTTCATAATGAATATAAACCAAAAAATAATCAAAACATTCACTACTATAACCATACCTTTTAGGTTGATTCCTAACTCTTTGGTTTCTCTTAAGTTGTCAAGTTGTTATGGCTAACTGCCTTATGTTTTCTTCTAGGATGACTGTGTTTTGCATTATGGGTTCCTTTAATGCAATTGTAACCTGTATTAGAGATTAATAAGACTTTAGTTTCTCCCAATGGGATTGGATCTCATATTGTGAGCTATTGTCTTGTAACTTGTATTAGGGCTTAATTAGACTTTAGTTTCTGCCAATGGGATTGGATCTCATATTGTGAGCTATTGGCTTGTTTATGTGTCAAATCTTTTTTGTTTAGTGTCATTGTTACCTACATTAAATCTGAATGTACCTCAACCTAACTTTACTCCCTCAATGATGGAATTTGATTCTCCAACACTCTTTGTAGCACAACTCTTTCATCTGTTTTCTCCATTTGTTATTCAAATTCTCTAAGTTTCTCTTATCTAAGATGGCATCTTGACTATAAGTACTCTTATGCTAATTTAGAAGCCATAACTTGTATCTCTTGACTCCAACAAGCTCTCCATATCCAATGAACACACACCTTTTATATTTTCATCCAATTTTTTCTTGTTTTCCTTAGGTACATTCATACAAGCCTCACAATCAAAGATACTCAAGTGATAAACATATGGCTTGCTCCCACCCCAAGTGCCCTATCAGCCAAGTCTGAACTAGGTGACAAATTGACCAAGGAAAAAGTTATTGCAATTGCTTCAACCCAAAAACCTCTACTGAATTTTGTGTTAGATGTCATTCACCTTGACGTCTCCACTAAGGTTAATTTCATCCTCTATGTGACTCCATTTTATTGTGGAGAATATGGTGTAGTTTTCTTCCTTGCAATCCCACACATTTGGTAGAATGCATCGAACTATTTTAAGAAATATTCCTCATCATTGACACTCGTGTATTTCACATTTATACCCTCAAAACCATATAAATACAATCCTTGAAGGAGTTAAACATCTCACATTTCTTCTACAAAAATAAAACCTTTGTATTCCCACTAAAATCATCCATAAAACTAACAATGTATCATGCACCACCTGCTGGTAGCTAAGGTTATTTTACAGGATCAACCTTTATACTCTGCTATTATAAAGCCTTGAAACAAACCTGTTCAAGTTGTGATCCACACGGGACTAATTGAACAACAATCTCCTATATTGTTAGTTGGCTAAACAACTAGATCAATGGGCTAAATTTGGTAAGCTAGATCAGTATCTCCCATGAATGAAACTGCATCTGCTTCGACGGGTCCATAAATGGGTTATGGCTCTTGATCAGGGTATGAAACCACTGGTGATGCCTCTCCTTTTATTGTTCCTTCCTGCACCCCTATGAAGACCTGGTGTTTTCACCTAGTCACAACTGGACTGGCATATGGATATGAAACCACTTTGAAGGTCAGCCAAATTTGGGTTTGTATCAGATTTGTACTTTGAAACCATTGCATGTGTTTCTGCTCTTGCCTCTGTTCTCACCTTTCTTTCTGTAGCTCTAGCCATTGCTCCCAAGCCTGATGCCTTACTAGAAATGTACATACCAATAATTCCACTTTAGTGATGGGTACCTGATCTATTGAGGCATAGGTTCCTTAAAACTAAAGGATATTTGTGTAACACTAGTTTTCTATTTGGATCTAGGTATCGACATGCATAGACCTCATATCTTTAACCATTTCTTTGGAGTGCATATTTTGTAAACTTTGCCCATTCAACTGGCCTATCCTACTATGCCAAAGCATGCATCTTTCAGCTCCTTTGGATGCTTCCTTGGTGGTTTGACTCTCCCTAGTTGTTACAACATTACTATTAACCTCAACATGAGTAGAAACATCCAATCTGTAGAGAGTACCAACCTTGAAAACTTTAGCCAATACCAATGCACCCCTCACAATATTGTATAATTTCCCTATGAAGATCACATCAACCCTCACATCAATGAACCAACTCAATGAAAGAATGTTCCTCTTCAACCCAAGTACATGTTTCACATTAAGAAAATATCTGATTCTTCCATCTCTATATATTATTAGAATCAATCCTCTGCTTACTTCATTATAGGCTCTATCATATCCTAACAAGATTCTTCCTCCATTTAACTCTTTGTAGGAATCAAGCCACTTCCTATGTGGAGTCATACCGAATGATGATCTAGTGTCTATAAGTCATGCTTAACTGTAGGCTTGAGCAAATAAACAAGAGTTGGTAAAATATTTGCCCATTTTTTCCTCAATCCTCCTTGCTAGTAGAGACCACCATAATGGCATCCTCTTTATTATTTCCTTTGTAGAGAGGGAAATTGTAACACCCTGTTTCCTCCAGTTTGTAATTATAACTATATTGGCCAGGGAACTATGGAAAACTTAAAGGTGTGAATGTTTGATTTGATGGACCTTTGTATAAAAGGTCGATGAATGTAAATTCTGTTATTTTAATAGAAAATGGATATGTGTTGCATGACTACTGGAAAGGGGACATGCTAAGAAGAGACCATGAATGCTATGAAAAGGTGGTGGAGGGGACCTAGAATGGTTGTGTTAACCTCCACCGAACTAGTACCTTGTTGGATTTAATTTCTCTAGTACCTTGTTGGATTTAATTTCTCAGATCAAAACAACCCTCTGACCTGGGATGAATTACAATCAGGCTGGTAGGTGGGAAGACCTCCTCAAGAGTTAATGAGGGGATGGGGCAGACCACCCATCCGTAAGGCTTCTAGACCTAATCACAGACTGAGAATTCAAGCCACACACAATCTTGCTGAGGAAGGAAAGAAAGGAAGTGTGGTGGGTGTAGAGGAAGACCTATGAATAGTGCAGAGACGAGAGTTGAAGCTCTCAGGTCCAAGGAAGGACCAAGAACAAGGGAAGTGAATTCTGATCCTAGAAAATAGAGACTGAGCCGGGAGGAGGAGAATAACCTTTGTCCCCATCTATTTCTGAGCCAAGAGAAGGAGAGTAACCTTCGTCCCCATCTATTTCTGAGTCAGGAGAAGGAGAGTAACCATTGTCCCCATCTATTTCTGTGTTGGGAGAAGGAGAGTAAACTTTGTCCCCATCAATTTCTGTGTTGGGAGAAGGAGAGTAACCTTCATCCCTAACTTCTGTTGAGTTGGAAGAAAGAGATTGAATCTCAAAGCATCATGGTCTAAGCTCAGGGGTGGCCAGTGATAAATCCATTGGGAGTGACTGAGCCTATGGTTGGGTGGAAACGAGCACCCCTTTCAGTAGTCGCATCATGCCTTATGGTTATGATAAGTGTTTTCATGCCTTGTGCTTTGAATTGGAAATAATGGATGCATGCGTGTGTTTATATGTCTATAAATGGTTTTTTGTATTAAATGTTCAAGTTATGAGTATACATTCGTTCCATCGATAATATATACTTTTGTTTGATTTTCCATATTCTCTCATTCAATCCTCGGAGGTGCTTTTTCCAGGGAATTACATCACCATTCTAGAGTCGGAGCATGCCTCTTAACATAACTACCGTTTGGTAACCTCACGAGTTCACCTTGCCTTGGCTCAAAGCTTAAAGCTCCATGAGTTAGGAAGGATTTCCCTTCAGACCAGTAGTCTAGGAGACTTTGAACTCGTGCCTAAGTCCTTAACCAAAAACCCGACTAAGACCGAGGATTACAACCCAAGAGTTATCTGAAGATCCACATGACCTGGGTCTAGGAACCCTGCACAAAAAGGAGTTAGATCATGAAGGTTTTAGAACCTTGGAGCTCGAAGCTCTGAGATGTCAAGTTGTACAATAGTCAAGTTACTCGAACCACCGATGACTTAAGAATCTAACAGTGGGGAAGCATTGCGGAGCACGAAGGTGAAATTAGCGGACATGCTATTTCACGACCCACAATCAACCCATGTCGTCGATCTCATCGGGAATGGGAGATCAACGACTAGAATTAGGCTAGAGTCAAGTGAGCACTTCCCAGATTATGGAGGTTGAACCCCGTAATCACTATGAATCGATGATCTATGAATGAAGATCGAGGGTGGCGAATCATTGCACAGTGCGAAGGTGAAAGTAGCAGACGCGCTAGTTCGCGGCCCACAATTCACCAATGTCGTTGATATCATCGGGCTGGAAGATCGACGACTCCGATTCGACCAAGTTGGGTGATTACTTTCCAGATTGCGGAGGGTGAGATCTTTGATAAAGAGCATGCACGTTGGGGCCCTGCAATTACTATGAATCGTCGATCGACAAACATCTTGGTATTGGTCAGACCATAATCATTAGGCCTTGAACAGTTTCAAGATGGTTGGTCGTGAACCCTTTAGGAAATCCACAGAGTAATAGATTCCTTCAGTATCGTTAGTCTAAGAGAATTGGAAAGCTCAGAAGAGATAACATTTTCAAGAGAAAAAATGAGACCCAAGATAGTTGGGCTCACAGGAAGAACGAAGGCTAAGGCCTTTGAACATCCACAAAACTCTTCTAAGTCAGAGGAAGTTAGAAGCTCAGGAGGAGGAGCGATAGTAACCGTTGGATCACAACGTAGCGGATCAACAACCGTATGATCAAATCAAGGTACATGAGCCTTAGCACTTTGCACACGTAGGGGAGTGAACTTGCCAAAGCCCCGAAGTCCCGAAGTAATTTGGGACCATCCATCGTCAAGGGGGACGTGTGGCCCAAGATCCACAACTCTAGAAGTTCGTGGGCCAGGATGAGGTGAAATAGCTGAAGTAGATCCTGACCATTGATCACCAGGAGACACATGTTGACATATCAGTAACTCCGGAGAAATCACTTCGAGAGTTTCAGTTGAGAGTTGAAACTCCCAAAAACCAGAGAGCTAGAGAGCTGAAGTGAATCTCAATCGTCAGATCTGGAGGACAGGTGGCATGAATCTGTGGACTTTGGATAAAGACTCAAAGTAATTCTCAACCGTTTGATTCAAGGGGGACACATGGCAGGAATCCGCATACTTCGAGGGAAGGTGAAGTTTGAGAATTGAAAGGTCCGAAGCCCAAAGACTCAAAGAGAATTTGGATTGTCAGATTCAGAGGGAACGTGGCGACAGATCATGAACTCCGGGTGAAAACACTGTGGGAGAATGCGAAGGAGAAGAGTTTGAAATCGTCGAAGCCCGAACCGTCGAAGTGGATGAGAGCTGTCGATTTGAGGTAGACGTGTGGCGCCCAATCTAGAACTCTGGGTATGGAATACTCCGGAGGAAAGTAGAGGGTGAAAGAGCCGAAGTCCCGAAGTAGAATCTTGACCGTTGATCGAGAAGGGAGCTGAGATCCATTGATCTAGTCTTGGTTGAAAAGTGTCGAAGTCCTGAAGAGGACCAGGACCATTGATTTGGAGAGGATGCGTGGAAAATGATATGCCACTCCGGGAGAAATCACTTCGGAAGAAAGAGAAGGTAATAAACAAAGAACTCCCGAAGGCCAGAGAGTTGGAGTTCATCTGAACCATCCATTTGTGAGGGACAGGTCTTAGTAGATCTTCCACTTTGAGAGATAGCCACTACAGAGAAAGAAAGGTTTGAGAGTTGAAAACTATGAACACTGAAGTCTCGAAGGAAATCACGTCCATTGATTTTAAAAGGGGGCAGATCTGAGCCATCAGTTCAGAAGTACCATCAAGATTGTGAGATCAAAGGTCACGTTGAATTGTGGGGATAGAAAGTGCTCAGACTTTAAAGGTTAGAGGGCAGGCTGCAATCAGAACCACGGTATTGAGAAAGAGACAAGTGGTGGTTTGTGGTGAATTGTGGGGAGAAAAATAGTTGGACTCAAACCTCCTTTGTCCACGCTCGCAATCATGTGATTGACACTCGGTCATAACCCTTGGTCATATACGATGGTTGTCAAAGAAAAATGGGGCTAGTTACCCGACTATCCAAATTAGAGATCGTGGAGAGTGGATTTGTTTCCATTAGGAGAATGAAATTTTTACGCCCCACAGTGGGTGTGTGACAAAAATCCTTCTTTATATTCCCTTTTTGGTTGCATTTCTAGTGAACCATTGCAGATCTCCTCTTCCTACTAGCTGATGTACCCTTATATTTGAATCTACCATGAAATTGATTATCTTTCATTTATTTAGAGTGACCTCTAGTAAATAATGCCTCTGAATCTAAAGAAACTCTTGTTGATAGTCACGTTGTTTCCTCATTGAATCATAATGCTCTCAATCTTGGGATTATCCCCTCAAGATCCACTAATAGTCCCAAAAAATAACCAACACTTGCATTTTGCTCATCCAATGGGCACATGGTGAACTCAACCCTATGTGCACATTGAATGTTTGAACGCACATGTTGGTTAAGATTGGAAAATAATAGTTATTACCAAATTCTCCCATGAATCTAGCATATTAATGAGAAGAGAAATATATTGATCCTATGAATTCCATTGATCTCCAATGGAAGCTAATTGTCTCATCAATGTATTAAGCTCATTTAAATGCTTGACAAACTTTGCTCCTTTTGCTCCTTCCTTCATCTTTAAGAGACCTTTCTTCTTAGCGACATCTTATTGGCCAATGACATGGAATCATACAAAGAATATATCTTCTCCCACATCTCCTTTGTCAATGGGGCTTCAGAGACATTAAGAATCACATACTTAGCAAGGCAAAGGTGGATTGCAGATCATGTCGTTTTGTCCATCATGATCCATTTTGCATCAGTTATATTTGTTGGTCTCCCAACAACAATGGTCCACAGAGTTTTATTTGTCAACACATCTCCCATCTTTATCTTCCACATATTGAAGTTGTAACCATTAAACTTCTCAATATCCACTTTTGTTGCCACTTTTCAACTCTCTTTAATTGTTTTTTCTTAGCCTCGATTCTTCAACTAAAGCTAAACACTTTTCTCATGAAACCACTAGCAAATCTAATGAGAACTTTGGAACACAAAACTTAAACCTGAAAATGATACCATAAAAAAATATACGAATCTTAAACCTAAATATGATACCATAAAAAACTATGCTAGTTAGTCTAATGACAAAGTTGAGAAAAACTAAAGAAACAAAACATTTTCAAAAAGACTGGAAAATTTCTTGAAACAAATAGTTATCTACTTTAATCATCATTTTTTCTTTTGTAAAGAATAAAATGTTTAGGCAATTGTTTTTTTTTCATAAAAACAAGAAACTAATTTAGGAATTCTATGTACAACCTGTTTTACAATCAGAATTCACTACTTTTACATTACAAGATGCAAATGACATGTTTTTCCAACAAACAACACTAAAAACCACCATCACCATTCGGTTTGTGGTCATCCCAAAACAACCAGATTCAAGGAGCACATTCAACCATCAACAACTGCACACTTCTAGAAAGAGCTCTGCAACCTCGGGACTGACAAAACCTAGGGTTCTTTGCGATTGCATTCATGGCCTCAGGAGAGCCCCCCCCCTAGCCACCAGATCTTGAAGCGTTTCAAATGCTCATTACCTCATACAAGAAGGCACTGAAGGATGTGCAACCCTCCCGATTTGTAAAAAGATTAGAAGAAATACCAAAGGTGGCGGTTCATTCCTCCTCAGCCAGACCTTTTGCATTACGGCTGGCTAAAAACGGATTGATAGGTCAGTTCACTGGACTTTGGCCCTCCCCTAAAGCAATGGCATCTTGGCTGGATCTAAACTAGAGGAAAATCATTAAAGGACAACTCTCAACAACCTTCTGTGGGAAGGGATTTTACGTCTTCCTCTTTGAGAACAAGGCCGATCGAGATTTGATTTTTTGAAGCGGACCGTATTTCATGGGCACCAGAGGAATGTACCTAAATAAGTGGACTCAAGATTCTGATTTTTCGAAGCGGACCGTATTTCATGGGCACCAGAGGAATGTACCTAAATAAGTGGACTCCAGATTTCAATCCTGAGAATGACATCCCCTCAGTTGTTCCAGTATGGGTTCGGTTCCTTTTCCTACCCCTACACTGCTGGAATGACGAAACTATCAAAAACATAGGAAATGCCTTGTGCAGGTTCATTGATCGAGCTAAACCACGAGAGGGATTACAATCTTGTGCAAGGTTATGCGTGGAAGTAGATCTAGAAAAATGACTGCCGGAAGCGATACAACTAATTCTAGATGGATGGACCTACACTCAGATGGTGGATTATGAACAACTCCCTTTCAAATGTAAACATTGTCATGAGTATGGTCATTTTGCAAAGAACTGTCCCAAATCAACTCAAGAAAATCCAGACAACAAAGCATCAAAACAATGGCAACAAGAAAAATGGAAAAAAACGGCAAACAAACCAGGGAATCTACAACCGGATCAAAAAATCAACAATGCACTCCCATCTCCAAGCAAAGGGAAGGACACAATCCAGATAGAGGATGAAGCAGAAAGTAGCAAGAATAAATACGAAACCTTGGAAAGCCAAGACCTAGATCAGACGAAGACAAAGGAAAAAATGGAGGGAAACCCTAAGGAACTGGACGTGCGCAAAGAAAACCTGGTAGAAGATCAAGATCCACAACTATCAGATGCTCATCCAGAGTAGGAAGATGAAAGTCAAGAGGAATCTGGAGAATAAATGGAAATAGAAATCCCCAAAACGACCCCAACTACTAAAGCTGGTAGGAAAACAAACAAGGCCAAAAGAGAGAAAGCAACCACACAAGATAAGGATCTAGATACTC
>CBVK0100154375.1:0-28309 GCA_900067695.1 Picea abies
TTCCTAGTTGGCAGGGAGGATAGTAGTTTTGGGCAACTATTTTCCTGTTTGTGGCAGGATTGATCTGTGTAGTGGGGAGCAGAAAGGCAGCAACAAGGCACAGTGGCAACAACAATTAGCATCAGAACCAGGTACTTTGTGAAGTTATGTATTTATTTCTTCCTGTCATGAATTCAATATTTATTGATAAATCTAAGTTACTGAAGTTGCTGTTATGAGAATCACTATTATGCTAAGAAGTTACTGTTTCATATTACTTTCATAAAATGTTTAGAAAACTTAAATGATGTTTAGAATTATATGGGCATTACATATGGTATCAGAGCGTCTTAGTTTGAAATCTGGGCCTAAGGGCCAAAATCCCAAACGATTAACTCCAGCCACGCTTAACCTGTAAAAAACACACGTCATTTGTGTCTTAATAGATTGTGTCGAGAAACATTCAGCTTGACCATACATGACTGATATGGTGTATGGCATATTACCAAGATGATTTGACAGTTCATTCAAAATTAAGGGAAGGACGATTCAAACATATCATACAAGTCCTTGAACTATGTAGGATGTATGACATGATATCTTTGAATCCAAAAACGTGTTTATTTCTATATTATAAGGGAGAATACTAGGCCATATTGTGAGTAAAGAAGGCATATACATTGATCCAGAAAGGGGTAAGGCAATAAATTACTTAAATCCTCCTATGTATTGAAAAGGAGTATAATATTTCTTTGGAAAGATAAGCTTTGAATGAATATTTGTTCTAGATTATGCCACGATTGTTAAGACAATAAATAGTTTACTAAAGAAGGATACAAAATTTGAATGAACATCGGAAATTCAAAAGGTTTTTACATAAATCAAACATGAAATCACTACTACCCCTGTTCTTATTAGTCTCAATTTTGATAAAAATTTCATATTATATTAGAGGAAACCATTGCTTCCATACTCATCAATTTCATGAATATGAAAGTTCATGACCAAAATTGAAGTTGTAAATATTTATCCTCCTAATACAATTGATGTCGTCATACAGAGTTCAACTTTAGCATCATCTGAATGGTATAAGGATATACTATTTTATGTGACGTCTACCCAATTTCCTCTGGGAATGTGTTCTAAAGAGAAAATGTACTCAAGGTAGCACCCCTATATTATCCAAGCAAATGGTCTCATATATATCACAAGCGACCGTTTTAGACAATAACCGTTAACTGGATCATGAATGGCTAATGCGGTATTAGTCTGAACATTCAAAGGAACGCCTTTAAAATAGCGGCATTGAACCAGATAGATGAAGAATCACTTCCCACAAAATGGCTACCCTTAAAGCGGCCTGATAAAGCTATTGAGCACGAAAAGGAGAGTTGATAATTTAAATTTATTTGAGCGATGTTTGTCAATGAAGTTTCGGGTAGTACTGACACCTGAAAATCGATGAAATGTTGAGGGAAACTTCTGTCTAAGGCTTGAAGTTGGAAAATTTAATAACTGCACATATTATACTAAATACAATGAAAAAGGACATTTGCAGGACCTTGAAAAGGCCTACTTCATTCCAAACTTACCTAAATGAGGAACTGCCAATGCGCAGTCGGAAAAAGGAAATTTAGCAGACTTATACCGCACAGGAATAGTGTGAACTATTTGCCTATATTAAGCCTCGATGATTGTAATAATGAACTATAGACCCATAAAAATTTCAACCGTGCCAAGAGAGCAATTTTAACACTACGTAATGTTTTGTGAAACTAATCATTATCCCCAAAGGAGAACAGATATGAACCGTCAGATCTTGGGCGGATACCCGACAGTCGATGGATCTGCAAGGAGTTGTGAGGGAGTTAATCCCTCAAAGAATATGGGAGGAGAAATCCCAACGAGATGTATGAAGGCATCAGGATATCGAAGTTCGTGAAATCAGGAGTTCCGTGAGCAAGGGGTCGGGAAACCCATAGTGAAAACCCCGATACAATCAGAGTCGTCCATCTGTTGGGGACAGGTGGCAAGGAGTCAAGAGTTCATCGATATTTCGGAGCTTCAGGAGTCATGGATCCGTGACCAGGAGAACCCCGGAATGACGGAGGAGTCATAGCCGTAGGATCTCGAGGAGGACACATGTCGCGTGACCACCAGATCGAGATTTTGGTCATCGGGGTACGGGTAAGTAAAGGTTCCTAGCCTTGTAAAGTAGCAAACCTCGAGAGTTGATCTGAACCGTCCATCATTTAGGATGCGTGTCAGAACCCTGGAGAGAGTCGGGAATCGGGGAATCAGAGTTTTCGAGCACACGAAAATCATGTCACACAGAATCGCGATCCGCGATTTCTCGACAAGATCTGAATTGTTCATTTTAGAGGACACGTGGCAGAGATCGCGCGAGAATCGGGATATTGGCCATCAAAGAATCAGAATTCTCGAGGGTAAGGGAATCGAGACACCATAGGTCTCGAAACGCCGGGAAGATCAGAGCCATCCATTTACATAGGACAGGTGTCGGGAATTGGGCGAAGGTCGCAGATCGGGAAATCGGAGTTCCTGAGAACAAGGAAACCGTGGCATCGCAAGTTCCGAAACCCCGGAGGAATCGGGACCGTTCATTTAGGGGACACGTGAACGAGACCGACATTATCAGAGAAGTCCCGATAAGGAATCATCCATCGGGGTTTGAGTCATTGGGAAATCGAGGATCCCGTGAACCAAGTATCCATGCATTATGAAATCACGAAACGTGATTTCCCGATGGGTCAAGGGATAGCGGGGCCCACAGAAGGGTCAGCATTGGACACGTAGTAGATTACATGATGTAAGTAACTTAACACTTAAACCTTTGTTAAAAAGGATTAATCAATCAATGTTTTAATTAGGCCTTAATTACATTGCAAAATCGGAGATCGGGGTTTCGTGATTCTTTGTTATGGGAAACCCCAAATCCCAATTTCATTAATAGTTCACTCGCAATATTTAAAGTTTTAACCCACTTTTAACCTTCGTTGACCAAAAGTAAACGCTAAGGCATCGCGAAATTTGAAGTAAGGAAAATTCTTGCTCGAGAAGGATCGAAACCTGATGGGAAGCCATAAGGCTTTGGTCACAAGGCGAAGTCGTGTGGATCACGAGCATAGCTTAAGGGATAAGGCGCTAGGAGCATATCAAGGATTGGAAAATCGTGAGTCCTAAGGACCTGTGAGGTTCGACATTTGGAACCCCGAAACTTCGACGAAGGATAGGGTCGGGGCCACATGGAACGACGGTCGTATGAGGGGGATGTCTAGCCTGGAGGGCTAGCACATAAAGTGCCATATCAGAGATCGAGAGTCCATGAGGACAGGAAGCTCTTGGTATCAGGCATAAGGAAACCCCGAAACCCGAAATTCAAGTGGAGAATTTCACAGTTAGGAGAAAAGGGGCGTGAGCAATACAGAAGGCAATATATATGCAGCTAACTACATGCATATGCACAGGCGAATAAATTTATAAAAATAAATGAAATAAATTGAAAGCAAAATACCCAAAATTCGTACAGGGTTGGAATTACAAGCAAATCATTTTGTTTCAAAAGAAGAAATCACCATTCATTACCACCGTGTAAGCAAGGTTTATACAATTTCTGATACGAATAACCCTGCGTTCTTCATGAAGGTACTGAAACTATGCACAACATGCGGACTGAATCGTACCTCTTACTATAGCTGAGAGCGAGCTCCACAAAATGTACAGACAAGGGAGTGGTTCCCAACAATTCAAGGAGACTAGACTCCAGGTCCTGGATCTTATCAGGGGCCATATCAATATACTCTGTTTCTGCAAAACGAACTGGTAAAATGCTCAGAACAACGGTGTGGAGGTGAGCCATGGCAAAGGAGATTCTGAAAACCTCTAAGCAGAGCAGAGGCATATCTATGGTGGACAAAGACTGATGCGAGGAAGGTCCCAACGGATGAGAAAGTGGGACAGAGGTAGGATGCGTAGAGAGTTGAAAGGCTGACAGGTGTAGAATTTGGGAATAGATACGAGGGAGCTTGAGAAAGCCAGACGAGCACGTGGAAACCATGCGTGCCCGAACCCTTGGGTATACGTTCAATTATTTTATATAGATATAATATAAAGTGTTAAAAATAATATGAAGTAAATTGAATAATCTAGTATAAGTAATTTATATATATACAAAATTAAGTTAGTTTAAAATTAAAGTAAAGATAAGCTAAGTTAAATTAGTATAATAATTTTTTTTTAAGTAGAAGGTTAATCTACCTTAAGGTTAATTAATGGTGTTAAGGCCTAGACTGGTGGCATATGCACTAGGAGTGGCGAGTACAGCACAAGGCTAACGTAGCTACGGGATGAAGGCTCAGTAGTTTAACTTTTGTTCTCATTCACCCAGAAGTGGAAGTGGGTTGTTGAAGCCATGCAAGGAGTGCACAGGCTAAAGAAGAAGTCTCAGTTGTAAATATGAGCAAAGGAGATCTAAGACTCCTGCTACAAGAGTGCGCAGAGTCGAAAGGATTCAACACTGAGAAGTTGTTGAATGTTGAGCGCAAGGAGTGCACGCAAGTTCCTCTGAAAGAATCAGAGTAGAAAAGCTCAGGAGGTATAGCACCTTCGTGACATTGCTAAAGGAGAGCACAGGAGTTTGTGCCATGGAGTGTTCGAACAAGAGTTGCAAGCGTAGGCATTGGAGAGCAAGTTCTGGGAAGGATACTTAGCCATTTTCGAGAAGGTCTTCAGGAAGGAAGAAATCGACGGTTGGGATCTTATAGAGAAGATTGACGAAATCCCGCCAGCCATTAGATCTCGAGAAGTTGCGCCGGGGTTAAGCCCTAGTGTGCAGAAGAAGAGTCCCGGAAGAGTCATCGGGAAATCTGAGTCATGAGGGTTTTGTTAAGTCTGAGAATCAAGGCCTTGTGGTTCTCGAAATCCCAAGAACGGATCCTAGCCGTTGATCTCGGTAGGACACGTGTCAACATTTTGGGAAGGCGTCGGGATTTTATCATCGGAGATTTTAGAAGTGTAGAACCGTTGCATAATGAAATTGCGATTCGCAATATTCCGATAGGATCAGGGCCGTCCAAACGGTAGTGACGCGTGTCGGGAGATCCTGAAGAGTCGTGAAATCGGGGTTTCTGGTGACGTGAGACTTGTGCAGGTTGAAATCACGATACTCGATTTCCCGATACAATCAGGATCATCCATCTGAGGGACAGGTGTCGGAGATCCGAAGTGGGTCGGAGTATTATCCATCGGAAAATCAGAGTTCTCGAAGTCATGAGAACTGGGACCTTGAAAGTCCCGAAACCCTGAGAGTCAATCAGGATCGTCCATTTGCATGGATAGGTGGCAAAGGATCGGGCGTCGTCGGAGTTTTGTTCATCGGAGTTTTCGAGGGTAAAGAAATTGTGCAACAGGAAATCGCGATCTGCAATTTCCCAATGAGATCTGAGCCATTCATTACGAGGACGTATGTCAGTGGATCCCGAGGGATCGAGGTTCGACATTTCGGGTTTCCTGGATACAAAGGAATCACGATCGGAGAAGTCACGAAATCCCAAAACGCGACGGGTCCCACAACCATAGCGTTTAAGTGGAGGATAGGTGTCACTCCATATCGGGGTTCGGAGCTAGGAAGGGTTTGTGAATGAGCGCGTTTAAAAACATGAACCTCCGACATGCGATTTCCCGATGGAGTTAAGGGTATGACATTGGACAGGTGTTGGAAGGTCCAACCTTGACGGGAGTTAACGACAGGTGGCATCGGAGATCGGAGGATCGGGGATCCTGAGGACGTAAGTCCTACACCTTTCAGTTTCACGAAGCCTGAAATCCCGATAGAGGGATAAGGCTACGATCACATGGGGAGCGGTCATATGGACCATCGCATAGCTGGAAGAGGCCGGTGCTTAGAGGAAAGGCATTCATTGTAAATCAGGGACTTGAAAGTCTCGATAAAGTCTAAATAATGGAATATTGGTGGAACATTGCGGCTATCGTGACATTGTTGTGGAGAGCTTGAAGGACGAAAGATTGAGAAGGAGTATGATAAGCAAGATTGATATTGAAAATTTAAATATGTACTGATGCATTTGAATTTGTGAAGAGTTACTAGGGGACAGTGTGGAAGAATAAAGTTAAACTTGAACAGTGAGATTGGGGTTCCTACGAACAATTAAATATGGAATCCAACTTCGAAATAGAGAATAAGGAAATTGAAGGGAATTATGAAATCCCTGAGACGTGCTAATAAATATTGTGTTTTCTCTAGGTGGAGATACATCGAAATTGTGAAACATTATTACCACTCTCGTTGACATGTTTGTATCACAAGAGGATAAGTTTAGGCACTATGTTAAAATTCCAAATAGTATAGCGAGAAAATAGAAGTGTTGGTAAAACTGTAAATCAAGAATGCATTGGATACAGAATGATGTGAGGAGTGAAAATCCATGTCAAACTTGATGGGCGAGATTGAAGTGTTGACCATTAATTTAGTATGAATATGACACCACACAAAAACGATCTATATATAATAGTGATTGATGTGGAGTCCAATTTGGAAGTTGTGAAAGGGAAATCTAAGCAACTCATAGAAGCACTCAAGACATGAGTATAAATTCCTGAGTTTTGTTTGAGTGGAGATGTATTGAAAATTATGAGTCAGAAGTGATGTTATGGTTTAATATGAATGAATTTGAGAGGGTCTTGTGAGTTGTAAAGTGCTAGCTGGGAAACTTACAATAACGAATATCTTTTATACATTGACTACATCAAATATTGGTAAATTTTGTGTTGATTATTAAATAAAACCCGATTTGAATCCATGTTCTATGCGATGGTAAATATGGGCACCTCAAGACACGATTTTTAAGGTGGATATTTGTATCACATGATGCATGATCAAGTAATTTCAATCTCCAAACTCATACAATCGATATGGTGCCATTTAGAAAGGTAAAATTTAAAATTCTAAACAATGGTTGTTGTGCTGGAAGAAGACCAAATATAGGAAGATGTAAACATATAAAGTTGATAAAGTGAAATATGCAAAACTTGTGTATCAAAGAAATAAAGGTAGCGAAGAAGGATAGAATATTTACAGGGGAACTCATGATCAAGGGAATCGACTAGGTATTGGAATATATAGGCAGTTATCCATCAAGAGAAGGAATGTGCAACAAGGAAAGTTCAACAATGAAAGGTCGATACACGCGGAATGGGAAAATTTTGCTCAGTGATAAAAAAAAAATAAAAAAATAAAAAATAAAAAATTTAATGACCTGTGAAATAAAATTAATAGATCAATGAAAAATGATATAAAAATGGTGGTGTATGCAGAGAGGGATAGCCATGGATCCCGAGGAGATAAAACATTAACTCATGATGAAGGACGGAGGACACAGGGTGGTTGGAGGAGTAACTGCTTTAATCGGCCGGGAGGAATAAGGGACGGGAAGAGGGGGATGTGCGCACCATTCAGCAGGGATGGATGGTGCGGACTGTATTTGCTCAACCGTCTATATTGGATGAGATTGTTGTGTTTTTCCATGAGCAGAGAGCCTCTGGACGGTTATGTTTGCTATGACAAGAGATCCTCTGGACGGTTGTGTTTTGCTGTGAGCAGCGAGTTTCTGAGGACTATTGTATTTTGTGGACTTTTGGACTTACTGGGGGCACAGAGTTTTGAGGCTGTGGCTTTTGATCAAGGGAGGAACTGAGTTGCTGGAGGTTTTGGGCACGGAGGGCCAGGATATCCGTAGATATCCTGGAGCTAGGTAGTTTTCCTAGTTGGTAGGGAGGACAGTAGTTTTGGGCAGCTATTTTCCTATTTGTGGCAGGATTGATCTGTGTAGCAGGGAGCAGAAAGGCAACAGGAAGGCACAGTGGCAACAACAATTAGCATCAGAACCAGGTACTTTGTTAAGTTATGTATTTATTTCTTCCTGTCATGAATTCAGTATTTATTGATAAATCTAAGTTACTGAAGTTGTTGTTATGAGAATCAATATTATGCTAAGAAGTTACTGTTTTAGATTACTTTCATAAAATGTTTAGGAAACTTAAATGATGTTTAGAATTATATGGGCATTACAAAGATAAATTGGCAAACATAGAACAGGAACCAAGAGCAGGTAAAAAGTCATCCACCCAGGAAAAGAAGTCCAAATAGAATTCTGAATAAGTTTAATTAAAACCAAAGGAAGGTTTCTTCAAAAAGAGGGGCAATAGTAAGCTTTTGGCTGGTAGGAACACTTTTTGAAGTTGCCAACTCATAAGAGACCAAAGACACCGAAAAAGGTAAAAAAGCTAGTGAAGCATAGATTGGAGGAGCCTTGGCAAGCAAATTGGAAATCTTTAAAGATAAAGATGAGCACACATGCATCTTCTGAAGCCATAAGAAAATAATAAAAAGTTTGAGGAAGAGACAGTGCTTGAAAATCACATCAATAGAAACAGCAAAATAAAGAATGGAAGAATAAAGCAAACCAACAGGAGGAAGAGTCAATAGAAGGAAGAAATCCAGAGAAAATTCCCCAAACAAGAGTGCTTCCTCCCATGATGGGAGGAGTAACTCAGGAAATCAATCTTGAAGGAAAATTAGAGGCATGCATCGAAGATAAGGACTGGGAAAACCTAGAAAAAATGATCCAATAATAAAAGATGTTCCAAAAATACAAATTTGTTCTACAACACCAAATGGTGGAATAATCGTGGAGGTGACATAAGATCCAGATAGCCCTTTAGGTGACAAATCAAGTCTAAATATGAAAGGCCAGAAGAATGGGGGACATATATGAAAATCTAAAGTTGAAGAAAGAGAGGAGACTGAAAAGAAAAGAGATTTGGGTTTCCATAAAACCTTGCCCCAAACTTATGTGGCCATAACCCATTCTGATAAGATATGAAGCTACTTTTCTAGATTGTAGGAGGCCTATGAAGCATCAGATACACAAAATACATTAGGCACTTGAGTAGGGATTATGTTATTGTCTTGATCCAATAAACTAAGATGAATTGAGAAGATCTTCTTGCTAGAAAACACTCTTGGGATAAACTCTCAAGTTAGCGCAACAAATGAAAACGACATTCAGGGGGTCTCAAAACTATGATAGCCAGCTGCGAGTGGAACACAGAAAAATCGTTGGACATTTCAATCTGTCCCTTCATCTAAAGAAAAAGAATGAAGGAACCTTTGTTAGATAAAAATGTCAAAATATAGTTAGTCCACAAGGCAGTTAACAGATGGAAAACCCTAAAGGATAAAGTACACCTGGAAAAGAAAGAAAAATAGGAAAGGCATTCATGGCAGAGGGACTGGACAGATTTTTACTCCATGAATCCTTGTTGGATGAAGGAATTCATCTATATTCAGGCACCAATCCAAATGCATCTTAGATCACAGGCTGGTGTTTCTCAATGTCTCTTGCCTAAACAATTAGGGACCAACCTCATTCAAATGGAAAATACAACCCTTCCTTGATCCATGGTGGAGAGACTGAAAATATTTTTAGTCTAGGAATCATTTATGGATGAAGGTATTCAGTTATATTCAGGCATTATTCTAAATTCATCCTCAGATCACGGGCCATACATCATTCCAAATTCAATGTCTCTAGCCCAAACAATTAGGGACCAACCCCATTCAAATGAAAAATATGACCCTGCCTAGATCCATGGTGGAAAGACTCCATAAATTTGAAGTCCAGGAATGGTTTTTGTATGAAGGAATTCATCTGTATTCAGGCATCATCCCAAATGCATCGTTGGACCTCAAATCACAGGATAATGTTTTTCATCACCATTCAAATGACAAATACAACCCTACCTAGATCCTGTTTGAAGGCTTCAGGAAAATTACTGAAAATTTGTGGAATGCCCCACTAAGAGGATTTGGATCTACTCCCCACACATGGAGCATTAAAAACAAAAGACTAAAGAGAAATCCAGGCTTGGATTAGGGATTTTTTCCTCGAGGGAGGTAGTTGTTAATGAATGCCTCGAGGGAGGAATAAAACAACTTCACGAATATAACAATTCTGATTCTGATAAGGAAATGCCTCTCCATTCAAATTCGGAAAATCTGAATCCTAGTTTACCTTTAGTCCCGGTGGATCCTTCTCCTAGAAGATGGATTGAAGTTTACCATTATTCCCTGTGGATCCAAAATTGAGAGCATTGTTTGGAGAGTTTTTAAAGGGGAAAAATTACTATAGCACGTTGCACTATAGATGAAATTTAATACAGGTAAGGATGGCCATCGTGAATGGGGCATGTAGCTTGGAGGTAGACCAGTTCAGGTGAGTCCTGAATCTTAGCCTCTCCAATTTTCAAAGCTTCAACCATGATCTGTTTTGACCATAGTGCTGGTAAACAGAATACACTATGGTGGAGAGTTTGGAGAGTTTTAAAAGGGGAAAAATTACTATAGCACGTTGCACTATAGATGACATTGAATACAGGTAAGGATGGCCATTGTGAATGGGGCATGTAGCTTGGAGGTAGACCAGTTCAGGTGAGTCTTGAATCTTAGCCTCTCCAATTTTCAAAGCTTCAACCATGATTTGTTTTGACCACAGTGCTGGTAAACAAAATACACTATGGTGGAGAGTTTGGAGAGTTTTAAAAGGGGAAAAATTACTATAGCACGCTACACTATAGATGACATTTAATACAGGTAAGGATGGCCATCATGAAAGGGGCATGTAGCTTGGAGGTAGACCAGTTCAGGTGAGTCCTGAATCTTAGCCTCTCCAATTTTCAAAACTTCAACCATGATCTGTTTTGACCACAGTGCTGGTAAACAGAATACACTATGGTGGAGAGTTTGGAGAGTTTTAAAAGGGGAAAAATTACTATAGCACGCTGCACTATAGATGACATTTAATGCAGGTAAGGATGGCCATCGTGAATGGGGCATGTAGCTTGGAGGTAGACCAGTTCAAGTGAGTCCTGAATCTTAGCCTCTCCAATTTTCAAAGCTTCAACCATGATCTGTTTTGACCACAATGTTGGTAAACATAATACACTATGGTGGAGAGTTTGGAGAGTTTTAAAAGGGGAAAAATTACTATAGCATGCTGCACTATAGATGAAATTTAATATAGGTAAGGATGGCCATCATGAATGGGGAATGTAGCTTGGAGGTAGACCAGTTCAGGTGAGTCTTGAATCTTAGCCTCTCCAATTTTCAAAGCTTCAACCATGATCTGTTTTGACCACAGTGCTGGTAAACAGAATACAATGTAACCCTATGTTGACCAAGTAGAAGAGGGTGGAGGGTGCCAAATAAATAAATAGACCATAATAACACTATGGTGATAGCCTAATTAATATGAGATTGGGTGCAACCTATTTATCATAAAAGAGTAAAATATGCAACATTACAGAAACATGAAGTTAAGGATCTGATGAAGTTCAACAATATATTATAGGATGGTGATCTGGATTGGCACGGGGAACTTGGCAAAAATCCGAACATAAGGCTGCTCCAACTTAAAATTTACTAACCCTGAGCAACATAGTAGACATGTTTAGTAATTCTCTGAACAATATCATGAGACAACGTCTTAGCAGGCCTTCTTGGCTCTGTTACTGCAAAACTGAAATCTTCAACCTCGAAGACATCATGTGAACTCCATCCCGCTCTTCTAAGAAAATCAGACATGGAATCAACTTTCAGTGGCATGCCTTCCAGAACAGCTTGGCTGCCAAAAAAAACGTTCTCTAGATCCAAAGGGGTTGAGGATAGTTGAACTACATCAGTGACATCCTCTTCTCCACCCCCATTCTTGACTGCGACCAAATCCTCCGAGTAGCAAAGTATCCATTCAACCATGCTTCTGCACTGCAAACCAATATCATATCGATTCTCTTTCACTGTTGCTTTCTTTGGGTCAATGCCCACCTTAGAATAAGATGAATGCCTTTGGGGTGATCCCATGCACGAGCTCTGCCTTTTCTCAACCAACTCAGTCCAAAATTCTATCCACCTTGAGCTCTTTGCTGAGGTTTTTTGTTGGCAAATTCCATTCACAATCATGCCCCACTTCATTTACATCAACCAGTTCTTGTCCCTTCCAATGACTTTCTCATCTCCAAACTCAACCTGACAGAACAAGAGCTTCTCAACATCCAGACTGAACTCAAATCCTCGAAAAAAGTCTCTGAAATCTCATGGCCCGGATCTCTCAACTCACCCAGTTCTTGAAATCGACATTGGAGGAGCAGAAGAGTACTAGCATTGTCGACAACACAGACGATTCGTGGCTTCAATGGGAGAACCCAACAAAGCTTCCATGGCCACCAAAGCTAGAAGAGGCACAAAATCCCAAACGAATCCGCCGACAGTGTGTGGAAGACATTGGAGGAAAAACACATCAGTAACTACATTAAGAAAAACATCCAATAATTAAGTGAAGCCGCAACCACCAAAGTTGGCAGAGGCACAAAAGCCGCAAATGAAGCCAAGGACACTGTGTTAGAGGTTGGATGAAAAAAACATCCAATGACTACATAAAAATGGTATCCACACAACCAAAATAACATCCAAGATTACATCAAAAAATCATCCACGATTACAACAAAGAAGCACGCAGCCAAAATAACATCCAATATTACATCAAAAAAGCATCCACGATTACAACAAAAAAGCACGCAACCAAAATAGCATCCAAGATTACATCAAAAAAAGAATCCACGATTACAACAAAAAAATGCGCATCCAACCAATTGTCACGATTACATCCCACGCACGTGGCGGAGACTTCAGATTGAATCTTGACCTCAAGACATATATCGAATGGTACCTTGTTTCTAAACACAATGACGAAATGGAAAAACAAGTGAACATATTCATCATCCAAAACAATCTGTCCCATAGGCTATTTTTAGCCTCGTGGACGTTAAAAATTCTTTCTTTCTTTCTTTCTTTACTTTAAACATTTTATATTTAACAACCTTACTATATGAAGATGGATAAACAAAAATTGAGTTGATTTTTCTAGCTCCTCTTGATTATTGATGTTATAATCTCTATCACATAAAATTTATGTTTTATAATATTTGCGAGATAAAATTTATGTTTTTGGTTTTTTGTGCACATTAAATGAATTATTATAATATTTGTGATTATTTGTAATACAAATATAGTTTAAGTTTTATAAATGATTTGGGTTTCTTTGCCTTGCTAAATGAATATTTTTAGTGATTGTATTAAAGATTTGTAAGAGAGTTTATCCAACTTTTTATTTTCATATTATATTTAATGTTTTTAGTGTTTTAGTTAAAGTGAAAACATGTTAACTAACTTTTTACATAATCATTTTTTATAAGTATTTTTGGTGAATTGGATTTTAATTTGAAATTGCAACCCTATTTTATTGTTGATGAATTGTGAAAGACACTAAAAACGCTAGAGTGTATGTAGTGTGACCTCTTTTCAATCTTCTTGACATATAGATCCTTGACTTCATGAGTGCAAGGAAATATTTCAAATTTGTCCTAAAGTGTTCCCTTTTTTTATATGAGCATTCTGAATGACATCTCCCCCTCTTAGAATGACACTTATTCCCATAGTTGTTTAAACAAAAAGGTTCTAAGTTTAAGTGCCCAACCATTAATGATCATGAGGATGTAGTGCATGAAGAAGTGAGTGCTTCCAACATTAGAACCCATACCCATTGGAAGCACCTTAGGAACCATCCCCAACAATAAACTTATAAACTTCATATTCACCTACAATGCTCTGTGCAACTATTAGAGTGAATCCATATCTATAGGAACCAACAAAGCACATTATACAATTGAGGTAAGAGAACTAGAAACCAAATATATCAAGTAACATCAAGTGGACATTGTACATCATGTTCTATAATGAAGTTGGTATAAGAAAAAAACAACCCATTAAAACATTGTTAGCCCTAATCTTGCAATTATTTAGCATTGAATTTGTCTTAAAAAATGAAGTAGTACTTTGCTTAAAAGTCACAAAGTCTATGTCTTACCACCTACATTTTGAAAATCAATAGTATAGATATTCAATTAGATAGAGATAAAGATCTCATTTGCTTCCAATCTAAAGGAAATGTTAATATTTGAAAAATGCCTCATCACAACTAAATCAAACAAAATTTCAACTCCATACACAAAAAAAAACCAAAAGTGTTAAAACATTAAAATATGAGAGTGACTAGAGGCAAACCAAAGTTCCTCAACCAACATGGAGCATTCTACAAGATTATGTCTTCTGTGGTTACTTCTATAAACCTTTTGTAGTTCCACCAGTGGCTACTTTCTCTTTGAAACTATCAATCCCACAAAAGAATCCTCAAAACTCCTTTCATTCAAGCTATCTAATCTCATTGAACCTACTTTCAACTCCCTGCCTTTGAAGCTAATCACTCCAATGGTAGTTGTTGCCAAATATATTCCTGTAAAAATAATATATTGTAGTGGACTTACCTCTTTGTTGGTGCCTTTGAAACTAAGGGTTAACAATGGAATTGTTTCTTTGTTCTTGCCTTTGAAACTAATGGATTTAGATGCATTTATTTCTAGATCCTTGTCATTGAAACTAATGGATCTAGATGCATTTCTTTCTAGATAGAAATTATTGAAACTAATTGATCTAGAAGTAGTTCTTTCTAAATGTATGCCTTTGAAACTAATGGACCCTATCATCATTGCTTCCAATTTTTTTTCAATGTATCCATTTGATACATGGTTTCCATCTACTATTAGTGTTTGAATTTTCCAAGGGAAGGAAAGTGAAATCTCCATCAAAGTACAATAAGTTTTATCTTGACAATATAGGTAATTCAATGAGAAGTTTAGAATTATTGTAAAGAAGCAATTTATGTTTTTGTCAAAATGAGTGTATTAAATCCCCTCTAATGGCTGAAAGGAATTAAACAAAAAATGTAAGCTTCTCACTCATTTGTAACATGGTAAAAATAATCTCTCTAGAACATAGAATATCATGAGAAGATTGTTGAAATCCATTGCCAACAAGTTATATAACAAAACATAGTTTATTGTTTTACATTCTTTAAACAATACTTGAATGTCCCATAAAGACATACATGTTTTTTCTTCAATTCACATATGTTAAAAAAAAACATATGCAAACACAATGAAGTATATTATAGAACCATGCTCCATCATCATATTGCAATTCATCCATCTTGATTCACAATTTGCATGGACCATGGCATGAAATTATGATTCATGAACCAAAATGAATAAAGGTTCTCAAATAGTAAATCATCCAATATCAAGATTCAAGACTCAAAAATTCAAATATGAAATCATGTGATTAGGCAGCAGTTTTATGTTGACTTAGCAATGCCTATCAGGACTCAATGGGTCCTACTAAAATTTGGTGGATCTTGCTAAAACTTGGAGGGTTTAGGTATTTTGGGCTAGTCAACCTAGCTTTGGTTCAAATCCATCAAGTCTTGGTCAAACTAACTTACCAAGTAAATGTAATATTGCACACACCATATTATCTATAGTTTCTTTTCTATGTGAATGTGATAATCCCCTACTCCTCAAAGCACCTATTAAAGATGGATAGAATGGTCAGAAGGACGGTGATTAGGACCCACTAAAAGAGTAGGAAGTGACTAAGGACTAAGTGCTTGTGCTCCCATCCATTATTGCACGCGATTATACTTGGATACCTAGATTTTATAGTTACTTGACCTTCATTTTCTCATTTATGATGATTATATCAATCTATGTGCTTTGCAATATCATTGATTTTTAGTTAATATGTTTATGTAGCACTCGTTTTTCAGTAAGATGAAATTGTTTAGAAACTATGAAAACTATCTTTGGAAGTCCCTTTAACTAATAACTATGTAATTATTGCATTTTTCCCATTAATGAAATATATTTTCATTTTTTAAGATATCATTAATCATGATGCATTAGCATGTGACCTTCTTGGGAAATGCAACTTTTAATTCACTATAGAAAGCAATCAACACAAGGAAATATGATCACAAACTATGGCTTAATCTTTGGGCTCTAATGCTTTTAGGAGATAGGGAAAAAGTTGTTACATCTATGACAAGAAAAAGATGGAAAAATGGAACAATATTTGTAGGATGACGAGTCAAGGTCTCTGTCTCCAATGTTGATTCATGATAGGTGTTGACAAGATCATGGATGCTCAGGAAATTCAAAAAATCAAGACATAAAGCATTGAGAACATGAAGGAAAGCTTCAGCTGATGAATGACATCGAACTCGATGGTGAACCAATGAAAATAGGATACCAAATTTGAACTTCTACTATAATATGTGAGAAAATATTAAGCTTGTAGAATGTCCTCCCGAGGTGATGTCTCAAGGCAACAAAGGTCGATGATAAAAAAAAGAAAATTTTGGAGGAGGTTTACAAGAATCCTTTAAAAATATTAAATGAACCTCGAACTACAAATCTAGAATAGAATGATTTTGTGGATAGGGTTGTCGGATAAAATTTAAAGGATGATTTTAAACTTTAGGATCAACTTGTTGTGGTAGTTCAAGTGTATTACAAATAAGATACTTTATGTTATCTTTATGCAATAATATGTAGGTGTTGTTTAATGCATCATATTAGGCCTTCTGGTCATATTAACAAGGTTATCCAAGGAAAAGACTACGCCAATCCATATCAGTCACATCACAAGTGACTTTGTCCACAAATTTAGGACCCAAATAAAACAAGATAGTGCATGTGTGCATGATCTAGGAAGAGGAGCCATGATCTTTCCATCAAAGCGCATAAGGATGAGGGTCCACTAGAAAGTGTAATTTATTGAAGATGAATTTGGCAATAAAGTCTCTTATGAGCCATTGTCGAATATACAAGTAGTGGATAAATCATGTGAGATATGTGTTTGCATGATAAACATAATATCTCAGGATTTCAGAGGAGTGGAGTGTTATAGCAAGGTGAATTTATTGAGTCCCCTTAATTATTCATAAGTTGTCTCTTTAGTAGAGACCTTGATGGTATCATTATCATCTTCCTCATTAGGAAACTATACAATCAAACTTTTCTTCTTCAATTTGAAACATTTGGATTTATCATGTTGTTGCTTCTTTCAAATATTGAAAAATCCTAGTAAAATAAGAAGAGGAGGAAGATGAATACAAATAAGATTGCAAAAAAGATGATGAACCAATAGTAGCAGGAGATGCAATCTTTGAAGGTGTAGATCTAGAAGAATTGGAGGAGGAATACTATTGAATTCTACACCGATCTAAAAAATTGTCTTCAACCACTTGTGCTTGATTGCATGCAACATTAAGTGTGGTGATGTCTGTGTACTTCATCTCTCGATAAAAATGCTCCTACCATTTACTTTTAAATTTGAGGACAAGTTTATCAACTAGATCAGTGATGTCGAGAAGAATTCACAACCAATTGAACTGGTGAATGTATTATTTCACATGCATGTTGAATCCTTGTTGTAGGCAAAGCCACTTGATGTACATATCCTATTTGTACCTACAAGGATAGAAGGTGAGATTAAGGGCTTCCACAAGCCTAGTCCAAGTGGTGATTGGATTTTGATTTTCCACAAGTTCTACAGCTAATAGATTCACAAGCCTTGCAAGCTTCAACTTGGCAAGTGGAATCTTCATCATATTATAGTCAAACCATGTGTCCATGTCAATAATCCATCTATTGAGCACTTCCATATCACATGATCCATTATAAATGGGCACCTCTCATTTTGTTCACCGAGGAGATGAATTATATGTGTGTGTGTATCACCTTAAAATTGCTCACTTGTGCCATTCTCAACAGTTATACTTGAATACATCATGTTTGCATGCATAAACTTCATCATCCACTCCATTCCATCATTATATGGCCTCAAACTTTTTGGAATCAACCAAGTCAACCCCAAAAGTTTACCAAAGTTGTCTAGCGTAGATAATGTCTAATAAAGTGCATGTGGACAGTTCAAATAAAAGATAAAAAATCGTACTTCCCCTAAAATTCATTATTTTTAACTGTTTTCCAACCTCATCAATGCACCCGAGTTGTCGTGGTGGAATGTTAGTTAAGTGTGGACCATGCCAAACCCTAATTCAATTAAACATTCCAAAAAGAATTTCCTTCCTTCAATATTTTTAACCTTTGATTTAGTCGTCTTTAACCACTATAAGGAAAACCATGTCAAGAGGGTTGTGCAACATGATACTATATATAAATCGCTTGCGATCACTTACACTAAACAATCCATCTAAGGTTATGCTACTGGAATACCACTAGAATATTTATACCCCTTTCACATGATTTCCCATTCTAGTCTCTTTGCATTCTTTGTTAACCAGGGTTGGAGTTGGAGCACATCAATGAAGCAAAGGACTCATTCCAAGGAGGTGCTTTGGAGTCCATTTGCCTTCATCAATATTATTCATCAAGTGTTCTTTACTTTTCCATTCTATTAAGTTAATGAAAATTTTAACATTCTTTACTTCCTTGTTCATGCTTTAAAAAAAAATGAAACTAGGAAATTTGTATCATATAAAGTTGTAGCCATGCTAAACAATGGAATTACATACTACTATTTTCTATAGTTTTAAAACAAAATTGACATCTCCCTATAAAAAAACAGAGCTTATATATGTCTTAAGACAAAATATCCCAAAATTTATTATAGCTATATATTCTAAGGTAAACACCTAATATCCTGATAAGTTTGAAAAACATTGAACTTAGTGAAAAACATGGTGGCTGATATCGTCTTCCATACCAACATTAGAGGGGACAAAGTCTTGTTTTCCAAGCATCATATCCTCTATTAGCAAATGAACAATGTATTCTTCCTTGAAATATCCTTCAGTCAAGTTGATTGACATCTTTTGATTGGAGGCCCCTGATTGAGTTCTTTTTCTCAATTTAACAACCATATTTTCTAACATACTACATTCATCCTCCAGAGATGCAATTTGTTGTTTCTACTACACAAGTGTACCCAAAATTGAGGAAAGTTGGGAGATGGCTTGGTGCTCATTTTCATGAACCTTTGTGGTTACTAAGAAGAGAGAGGTCTTGTTTCATTGGATATATTCTTTATGGTTTCGAAGAACTCTTTGAATTTCTTGTAATTCCATGCAATCCATATAGACAAAACATAGACAAAGGTGCCAATACAAAGCCAAATTCACCTAGAGAACACTTGAAACCAATTAGCATCCACACAAATCCTAAAGAATGTTGGAATTTTAAAAAATTCTAGTTACATAGTTACAATTATTTAATCCAATAGCAATTGTAATAGAATCACTAAAAGATAGAAAATCATAGATACAATAGAACACAAAGATTATCCTGGGAAAATCCTCATGGGGGAGAGAACCCAACAACCAAAATCCTCAGTATAGGTTCCTTCAACCAGTACAATGATGTGCTATAGCTCTGCAAGAAATACCAAGACCAAAAACACCAGAAGAAGTAGTCTCCAAGACTTGTGCACTAGACCTCCTTATGCGCTCCAAGATGCACAAGAGAAGTGTGTGTGTGTGTGTGTGTGTGAATGTACACATGAGAGGAACCTATCCTTTATTTATACAAAACAATGTCTCTTGAAGAGACATGACTCTTGACCTAACTAACCCATAAAGACATGGTCGACTAGCCACTATGGGGCTTTTTACAATTATAAGTAAAATACCAATAATATAATAATTCAAGTTGAGCCGACTTGTACAATTTAATTACAATAACCTTTTTAAAGGTTTGAACAAAACAAATATACAAGAATATCTTCCATAGTTACACCAAAAATATTAACACTCCCTCTTAACTAGGAATGTATTTTTTCGAGACATAGACTCCAAGTTTGATACCACATGAGATCACATCCATTGATTGTTGAACGTGCAAATATATACATCCTCGGATATCCATAGTGAAACATGACTTCACCCCATGCATCCAAGGCATGTGGGTAGCTCTCAATAACTACAACATGTCCCCAAGACATCCACTCCCTACGATGCATCAATACCTGATCATGTGCACTCGTGTCTCAGTGCCAACCCTTTTTCATGTTGGATGAGATCCACCAGACTCAGTGCCAATACTGTTTCATGATGGATGATATTTTCCATTTTTTCTCAGTGCCAACCCTTTTTTCATGCTGGATGAGACCCACCAGACTCAGTGCCAACCCTTTTTCATGCTGGATGAGTTCCACCTGTCACTCCCTCTGAAGAGGGACCACACCAAGATTTTCCTTGAAGTACTCTAACTTCGTCCTCGACATCGGCTTGGTGAACACATCCACAACCTGATCCTTGATAGTCACGAACTGGAGCCTCACTGCTCCCCTCTGTACCATATCCCTGAGGTAGTAGTATCTAATCTCGATATGCTTTGACCTGCCATGGAGCGTCGATTTTTATGACAACTTTATAAAACTCTGGTTGTCACACGAAATGCAGGTCTCCTCCAATCCAAGACAACATCTTTCAAAGCCACACTGCTTCTTTGCTCGCTACACATGCTGCCACACACTCAACTTCAGCCATACCGAGTGCCACACATGACTACTTCCTACTGCTCCATGAGACCATACTGGAGCCAAGACTGAAACAGTATCCTGAAGTGCTCTTCCGGTCAGGAATACTATCGACCCAATCTGAATCTGAGTATCCATACAATCCAAACTCATGGTCAATTCTATACCAGAGACCATGATCTAGAGTACCCTTAAGGTACCTCAACACATGTTTTGCTGCAACCAAATGAACCTGCCTGGGCTGCTCCAAATGCTGACTCGGGGTGTTCACATTAAAACATATATCTGGTCTTGTGTTCGTCAAATGCATCAATGAGCCCACTATTTTCCTATATTAGATAGAATCCACAATCTTTGAAGTTGTATCCTGCAACACCTTTAGATTTGATACCATCGGGGTAGCTGTAACGTTCCCCCGACCACCCACAAGCCGGGGAATGCCACTCTAGAGCAATTTCTCATGCTCTGATACTAGTTGGTAACATCCCCAGCCTTAAACAGGCCAGCCATGCTATTCTAGGGAACACTTTCGTTCTCTTACTGCAGAACATACGGTAACATACCCAGTATTCAATTGAGCTATGCCACATAAATTTTCTCTTCAAACTACATGCAACTTAAACATATACATACAACACTCTTGTGGAAGCTTTACATATAAACGTAAACAAACAATTACATTCTGTAATATACGATTTCATACTGAAATAACACTAAACACATATATGCAACATATACATGGAAATACCCATAAACATACAGACAATTATAATCACATATATGATAAACCGTAACATAAGCATGTAAATAACAATGCAACATATAATTTTATCATACGATTGGTACTTATCTTTGAAAGATTGTCACCAACTGCGTACAAACTGTCCACGAACCTCCCAGCCTTAGACTACACTGTTCATCACTCTCAACAGTGAGTCACCCCCGAGCTGGGACTGAACTCCACCCGGGTAAAGGGGTTCCTAACCAGGCTAAGGATCATGGACAATAGGAAAGACTCTGTCTCAGGTGCTCACTCAACTAACAACCTACAACCTCTCATTCCCCACATGCTTATCCCACCCAAGGAAGTATTCTCCTTCTCTGCTCAACAGTCCCTCGGCTGCCCCACTTTCCTTCCAGGGCTTTAGCAATAGGTTGGACCAGAAGTCTCAGAGCACTGTAGCTGTATTTTAGCACCTTCGGGAATCAATCCCCAACAATTCTCTCGCTCGGAGAATTTCTCACAGGCCTGATAACCCGCCTCTTCAATTTCCCACGGGCCTAATAACCTGCTTCTTCAATCCCGCTCCAAGCTAACAAGGTACACCAACCGAAAAAGGTTATGGAAACAGGCTCAGATATGGTGAAATGGATGTCTCAAGGATAACGGATTGCGTGAATGAAAATGGTCATGGAATCATTGAATGGATAACTGAGTGATGGAAGGAATCACCGTGAAACTGATCGTGAAAATGATGGTGAGAATGATCGGTGAAGCTGCTCGTAAGAATCCTCGTGAAAAGTGACCAAATGAGCTAAGTCCCCACGATATGAATGCATGTCCCCAACTTGAAACTTGTCATGTTGGAAGCTACTTTGGTCCACTTGTCCCCAACTTTAGAACTTAGGATAAAATAATTATCCATACTTTATGTTTTAGGAAATATTAATATAATATTCCTTTTTGGCTTAAGATCTCTAGCTTATCCTTTTCCCTTAAATTTTGGCCCTCCCTTTCCCTAACTGGTGAAGTTCGGTCTCCCATATCTTTTATCATGGTCGGTCTGCGCACAACGATGTATTTTATATTAATCATGAGACATGTACAAAATAGGTGCATTGACCTTTAACATCTAGGTGCTCTGGCCTAATACCAAAACATAAGCATCCCAGCTTATAATAACTGGCTCACCAGCCTATAACACATATCATATACATTAGGCTTTCTGACCTCCATACTATGCGCAGTATCCAAGAATGTGTACACTACATCGTTTTACTGCGTAGTGCATGCACGCACTATGCCATGAAAGGTGCATTACAAAATGATGTCAAAACAATGCACCCTCTTAAGTATACTTACATTACATTTACAATTGGGTTCGGACGAGGGATATTACAACCCCCTCCCCTTATTTATGCATTTCCCTCAGTGCATCATATACCCATATACAACAAAATTTTCAAAATTGCTCAAAAAGATGCAGGTATTCTATCCGCATTGCATCCTCATGCTCCCAAGTAGTGTCCTCAGGACCGTACCAGGTCCATTGGACCTTTATAATCCCTATGCTTCGATTTCGGAGCTGCTTGACTTTCCGGTACAAAATGCGCACCGGATGCACTTGAAAAATGCCTTCTTGCTCCACTTGAATCACATTCCAATAAATAACATGATTGACATCGTGTATATATTTCTTTAGCAATGATACATGGAAGACATTATGAACAAACATAGATGCAAACAATGCAATCATATAAGCAACTGGACCAATCGTCTCTAGGATTTCAAATCGCCCACAAAATTTGGCTGCCAACTTGGCGCAGCTTCCCAGCTTCAGGGAACTCCTGTTAGCTTTCACCTTCAGGAAAACATGATCACCCACTTTGAACTCTCTGTGGGTTCTGTTCTTATCGGCATAACTTTTCTGCATGTCTTGGGAAACTTTTAAATTCTGCTTAATTTTTATCATTTGGTCCTCCATCTCCTTGAGCAACTCTGGCCCAACTACCATCCTATCAGCTGGGTTATCCCAGCTCACTAGAGTATTGCACTTTCTGTCGTAAAGTGCTTCAAATGGGCTCATCCTCAATGATGCCTGATACCCATTGTTGTAAGCGAATTCTACCAGGTGTAGGTAGTCTTCCCATTTCGATGGTTTGTCCATCACATACATTCTCAGTATGTCTTCTATCACCCTTTTCATCCTCTTTGTCTGTCCATCAGACTCAGGATGATAAGCTGTACTAAAGTTCAGATTCGTTCCGAATCCTTTGAACAATCCTTTCTAGAAATTCAAGGTGAATTTCGGGTCTCTGTCGGACACAATTGTTTTAGGAATTCTGTGCAATCGTGCCACTTCCTTCATGAAAATATCCGCAACATCTGCTACCTTGTGAGTAGTTTTCAGTGGAATAAATTGGGCAGCTTTCATAAGATTTTCCACCACCACCATGATCAAATCATGTAGCTTGCCTGTTCTGGGCAATCTCGTAATAAAATACATTGTCACCACTTCCCACTTCCATTCAAGAATGGGTAAAGGTTGCAACAACCCTACTGGGTGCCTATGCTCAGCTTTAACTTTCTGGCATTCCATACATCTAGCGATGTATTCAACGATCTCTCTTTTCATACCTAGCAAAAAGTAATGGCTCTTGATCGCTGCCACAGTTTTCTGATATGCAGGGTGCCTTGCATAAGGAACATTATGCATTTCATGCAAAATCATACGTTTCAAGTCCTGGACATTTGGAACAAAATTTTTGTTCTTGTTCAGCGGTATTTCGTCTATTCCAAAATTATAATTATCCACCTTTTGTGGCATCTTACCCTGCTGTAGCATTGTTACCAATTCTTTGTATTGCATATCTGCATTTGCAGCCTCCAAAATTTTTCTTTTAATATCAGTCTGATACATGCTAATGGTTGTAGCATGTAGTTCATGCACCCTTCTGCTGAGTGCATCAACCACTTTATTCTCTTTCCCCTTGATATGTTTTATATCAAAGTCATATTCTCTTAGAAATTCTAACCTTCTACTTTTCCTAGCATTTATATTTGGCTGATCAAATAAATATTTCAAACCATTGTGGTCTATTCTTAGCTCAAACCTCTTTCCCATGAGGTAGTGTCTCCATTTCCTCAAGGCATGCATTATGGCTGCTAACTCCAAATCATGAGTGACATAGTTTCTTTCATGCTCCTTCGGCTTCCTTGATTCATAACATATGACAAACCCATTTTGACTGAGGACTCCACCAAGTCTTTCATTACATGCATCTGTGCATACAACGAAGTCTTCATTTGGGTCTGCAATCCTTAATATTGGAGAACTTGTCAATAATTGTTTCAAGTGTTGGAAACTCTTCTCGCAATTCAGTGTCCACTGAAACTTCACCCCCTTTCTTTGCAAGGAAGTGATTGGGTGTGCAATATTTGAGAATCCTTCAATAAATCTTCTGTAGTAGCCTGCAAGACCCATGAATGATCTCACCTCTATGACATTCTTCGACACTGACCATTCTCTAATGGCCTCTATCTTCTCAGGATCCACTGCTATCCCATCCTATGAAATGATATGCCCCAAATAATGATTTTGTTTCCGATAAAATGAGCACTTTCTCAATTTGGCATACAACTGATGCTCTCTTAATACTTGCAACACCATCCTCAAATGATGTTCATGCTCTTCCTCTGACTTATAATATATAAGAATGTCATCCAAAAAGACAATGACAAACTTGTTCAAGTATTATTTGAAAACACCATTCATTAAGCACATGAAAACAACTAGTGCATTTTACAACCCAAATGGCACCACTGTGAACTCATAATGACCATACCTTATCCTGAAGGCGGTCTTGATGATATCTTCTTCTTTAATCCTTACCTGATGGTATCTTGATCTGAGATCTATCTTTGAAAATATCTTTGCATCCTTTAATTGATCAAATAGATCATCAATCGTTGGCAGAGGATACTTGTTCTTAACAGTCACTTTATTCAACTGTCTGAAGTCAATGCACAATCTTAATGTTCCATCTTTCTTTTTCACAAACAAGACTAGGGCACCCCAAGGTGACACACTTGGGAATATATACCCCTTCTTCAGAAGTTCTTCAAGCTACATTTGCAACTCCTTCAACTCTGGTGTACTCGTTCTGTAAGGAGTCTTTGACACTGGTGCTGCTCCAGGCATTAGATTTATAGAGAAATCAATGTCTCTCTGCGGGGGTAGTCCTAGTACATCCTTGAACACATCTTCAAAATATTCAAGGACTACTTAATCCTCCAAATTTGGCACCTTATCCTTATGTATCTCCGCCAAATGAGTTGCAATTATTTGACACCCTTTTTTGTAACATTTCTTTAGCTGCAATGCTGAAATTTCTCTAATGGTTACTGCCCTGGGAATTCCCTGTACTTTCCTTAGTTTCCCTTCCTCATCCAAGCAAGTAAATTCTTTGTTATGGTAGTATAGGAGAGTATGATGTTGGTCCAACCAATCCATACCAATTAGACAGTCATAGGAACCTAAAGGCAAGATGTTCAAATCTTCCTTGGTGCTCAGTCCATTCATGTCCATGAGGCATGACTTAACCATCTCATTAACTTTTCTTCTGGATCCTATAGCTAGATGCACCAACCAGGATTTATCATGCTTGCTTCTTGGCAATTGCAAACTTTCCACCATCTTAGGGTCTATATAACTATGACTAGCTCCTGAATCAATTAAAATAGCAATGGTTTGGTTGTTGATCATACCTTCAACTTCAATCATGTGGGACTGATACTCTGCTTTCTTGTTGTCCAGGGATGCATAAATCCTTGGCACATATCTGCCCATGTCCTCCACTGTTTCAGCTTGCTGTACATTGTGAACAACCCTACCTTTTTCACCTCTGTGAGGACAATCTCTGAACCTATGATCTCCTTTACAGCCCCAACATTGAATAGGTGGCTGCCTTGGCCCTTGACTCCCTGTGTCAATCGTTCTGGGTTCCTTAGGTGTTTAATGTCCTTGTGGATTAGTTCTGAAGAATGGTGGCTTAGCTCCCTTCTTCCTCTGATCCATCTTGAATTTCTTATTGTCTTCCCAAGCCTTTTGGAAAGCTGGCCTTGCTTTCTGCTGATCATATAGGCATTTAGCTCGCCTTATGGTCTCTTCTAATGTCTTGGGATCATCATACTGTATTTTGTCACTGATGAACGATGGTAATCCACTCAAATACCTTTAAATTTTGACTGTCTCATCCTTGATGAAAGAGACATACTTCAATAGTTCTAGAAACCTTCTCTCATATTCATCTATGGTCATACTTCCAAGCTTGAGTTCAAAGAACTCTTTCATTTTCTTGTCATAGTATCTCTTAGTCAAGTATTTCTTCTCAAAATACTTCTTGACTTCTCTCCAAGTAACACTTTTCTATTTAATGTGCTGCACTTGCACAAGTTGATCCCACCACATGGAGGCCTTTCCTTTGGGTTGATATATAGAAATTATACCTTCTACATGAGAAGAATAATTATGCAATTGAAAATACTTTCTCATGCCCAACAACCATGTTTCTGCGTCTTCATCCTTCTTGTGCTCACCATCAAATGTAGGAGGTTTGATTTTGTTCATTTCTCCTCACAGCTCATCCACCCAGACCTCTTATACCTTCTAACAGGGGATGGACTTGAGATGTTGCCTGCTCTCTTATTGGAATGCCTTGGGGAATGATGGTGGTGTCTGCTAATACTTCTTGCTTTTCTTTTCTCATCCGAAGGCTTGTGACTTCCGGATTTGCTTAAGCTGCTCTCCTTAACCAATTTCTTTTCTATTCTATTCAATCCCTCTAATAACTTCATGTTGAAGTCATCCTGTTGCTCCTTAGCTCTCATAAGCCTTTCATTATCAACTTTATGTATTTGGACATCCTTTTGCAAATTTTTAATGGTCTCAGCCATATTCATGTTTTCATTCCTTTCTTCTCCATGTCCATTGAAGTTTGTTCCTTCAATGACCAAATGGACATCCATCCCTCTGCTCTCATCTTGCTGATTGTAATTCCCCTGTGCCTCTTCCATTCCTATGGACTCTGCACTGATCTGATCTGATCTAGTTGTTATAAATTCTGCAAAACGTGCATCCATCGAAACTTATTAGGCTAACAATTCATAAAAAAATTATGAACCATCTTGGTTCCATATATACATCAGAATTAGCTCTTATGATTTCCTGGTGTTATCACCATGAAAATTCTAGATAAGACCCAAGTCTTGAGAACAT
This sequence comes from Picea abies, assembly GCA_900067695.1. NCBI lineage: Eukaryota > Viridiplantae > Streptophyta > Pinopsida > Pinales > Pinaceae > Picea > Picea abies. Next base: position 27,523 of record CBVK0100154375.1, read on the forward strand.
AGAAGCACGACGCCTTCAAAAATACATCTGGGCAAGAAGGTGGTTTGTCGAAACCACTTTCGCCAAGACGCGGTATCACGTGCTTCAATATGTCAAATCCACCACTCGTGAAATGGGTGATGGCTAGTCAGATCACCCCATTTCCCTCATTTGGTACTTCACATCCATGTGACATCATCTGAATGCCACCATGTAATGAACTTAAAATATAATCATTTGAAATGGATTATCCGAGCATGGAAACCCAATGCTCTTGTATGTATTCTGTCTGCACTTCATAATTGGGATTCTATAACTACCAATCCTCAAGTATGAAGGCATATGCTTATCCATAAATGAAGTAATCTCCAAATTGCTTGAATTTCTTCTCTTTGTAAAATCATTTTGGTATCCATAACCTGAGATACATGGACACGGCTAAATCCAATGAGACTGGTTATTCGGGCAACATGCTAGACTTTCTTGCGAATAAGGAGGAAAGGGTACTTGCTCACATTCTAGCTACTAAATTCCACACAGATCCGACTATAGATTCGCGGTTGGAGGTCAGGTTGAATCCCACTATGAAGGATTTAGTCATCAACAGGCTAGTTACTAAGAAGAAAAGGAGCAAGCGACAGAAGAAGGAGGAATCCACAACTGAAACGGTTGAAAGTGTTGGAGAGAATCAATCAGTCTGGTTAGATTCTTTAAAGGAGGAGATTGTAAATTCTAACCTTGTACAATATCTACTGCAAACTGATATTTAGAAAAGAACAGAAAAGATGCAATGGCAAATACAAACATT
>CBVK0100154376.1:0-28304 GCA_900067695.1 Picea abies
TCCTCCTTCTTATGCTCCCCATCAAATGTTGGAGGTTTAATTTTATTCATTTCTCCTTTCAATTCCTCCCTTCCAGATTTCTGATGTTTTCTGGTAGGTGATGGGCTTGAACTGTTGTGTGTCTTACTGCCAAAACATCTTTGGGAGCGACTGTGATGTCGGCTACCACTCCTCAACCTGCTTCTTTCCCCATGATTTCTGCGACTCTCCGTCGTACTTGAGTCTCTTCCTTTCTCAAGTTTATTCTCTATTCTTTCCAGACTCTGCATGAATCTTAAGTTTAATTTCCCTTGTTGATCTCTGACTTTCATGAGCTATCAACTATCAGCTCGTCGTTCCTTAGCCTCTTTTTGTAACCCTTCAATGATTTTCATCATATGTCCTTCCTTATCCATTTCTTTTCCATGCCCATTAGAGTGTGATCCCTCGACTCCTTGGTTAACATCCTTTCCTTCTTGTTCATCTTCCATTTTAGGCACTACTGCATTTGGGTCAAATTCCGACAGCGCGTTCGACACAATTGCCACTTTCTATTGTCGAACGACTGACAAACCTCAGACCCCCTCAAACGTCGTTTCACATGACGTTGTTTTTCCGACGACCTAATTTTCGTCGATATTGCGACGTTTCAAACGTGGCAAGAGAGACATTTCAAACGTCGCAAGACCGACGTTTCAAACGTGGCAATTGCGAAGTTTCAAACGTGGCAAGACCGACGTTTCAAACATGGTAATTGCGACGTTTCAAACGTGGCAATTGCGACGTTTCAAACGTGGCAATTGACGTTTCAAACGTGGCAATTGCGACGTTTCAAACGTGGCAAGAGAGACGTTTCAAACGTGGCAATTGTGACGTTTCAAACGTGGCAAGAGAGACGTTTCAAACGTGGCAAGACCGACATTTAAAACGTGGCAAGTGAGACGTTTCAAACGTGGCAAGTGAGACGTTGAAAACGTGGCAAGTGAGACGTTGCAAACGTGGCAAGTGAGACGTTTCAGACGTGGCAAGAGAGACGTTTCAAAGGTGGCAAAAGAGACGTTCTTAAGGTGGCAAGAGAGACGTCTAAAATGTGGGAAGAGCGACGTTAAGAGGTATCATCTCCGACGTGGTTGCTATGGGACCGACACTCCAAGATGTCGCAATAGCGACCTTCTTGTATGTATTTAAAAAAAAAATACAATATCAGTACTAAGAGGGACAGGTACATTAACCTTTGCTAAGATACTAGCCATATCAATATTTAAATCTATATCGGTCTATATTTAAGAAACTCGGATTTTTTTATTAACAAGTTATCCTCTTAGTTTATGTATCCATTAGATACAGCAAAAGTTGCAATCAATCCATCAATCCACTGTTTTAAGGGTTTTGGCAAAAGTTGCAATCAATCCATCAATCCATTGTTTTAAGGGTTTTGGCAAAAGTTGCAATCAATCCATCAATCCACTGTTTTAAGGGTTTTGGCAAAACTTGCAATCAATCCATCAATCCATTGTTTTAAGGGTTTTGGCAAAAGTTGCAATCAATCCATCAATCCATTGTTTTAAGGGTTTTGGCAAAAGTTGCAATCAATCCAATATGTTTCAAGTATCTTGGCATTTCCAAATTAAAATGTCATGTAAAATCCTTTAAAAATTAAAGATGATGGATGCTTCAAAGTCCAAGTCCATTTGGAAACACAAACTAAGAAATCCATGTAAGATCTCCTTTCAAAAGTGAATTAACTAAAGATAATGCTTCACATTTCAAACTCATTTTGGAGACACCATTCAAGAAATCCCATACCCATAAACTAAAGATAATGATTCACATTTCAGGCCCATTTTGGAGACACCACCATTCAAGAAATCCAATACCCATAAACTAAAGATAATGCTTCACATTTCAGGCCCATTTTGGAGACACCATTCAAGAAATCCAATACCCATAAAGTAAAGATAATGCTTCACATTTCAGGCCCATTTTGGAGACGACATTTAAGAAATCCCATGCCCATGTAAGATCCTTTCAGAAGTGAAGAAACTAAAGATAACGCTTCACATTCCAGAACTATCTGGAGAGGTCCAAAAAGTCCAATAAGCATTCGTATCAAAAAGTCCAATAAGAATTCGTATCTGATAATAATATTATACCATATATATACCATATGATCGTTTGGAGCATCCAGGCTCAAAACGGCCCAAAGCACAATGGAAAAAAGATGTAAGTAAATAAAACCCACCTTCTATTTTATTGAAAAGGATGCCCCTTCGCTCAAAACCGACTCCCATTGGAACAAAACAGTAGTTCATATATAACATTACAAGCGTGCAGCAAGGTAATAGGATGATAAGCTTTTTTATAAGTTGGTTCGATTCCTGGCTGCCTTCTGATCCACTTTTGCCTCGTACGAAGCCTTGAAGGAGAAAAAGGAAAAATAAAAATGAATAGAAGCTGTAGTAATCAAAGTTGCACATTTGACATTTTGCTAATGAGATGCATCGACGGCATCTAATCGGATTGGGCTTGCATGTTGCCACACACTCCAAAATAAATTGGAACCTACTCTACGCTTGGGTTTTCATCTTTGAGATTTCTTCTAACAAATACTTGCATTCACCACTCCAATCTACTGGGCTACATGAACGAACTGTAATGCGCTTCCTCATCTCATTCATGTACTCGGTCTGTGCTACGCTGACACGAAGGACATGTGGAACCCACATCGCCTTCTTAAGCTCTATCTGGTAAGCCTTCTGATCCGCTTCTTGTGAAACACAAATATCGCTCATTGTTAGGCTTTAAGAGAACCCAATTCTAATTGGAACTTTAATTGTAATGCACTATGCAAGTACTATACCTCAGATCTAATAACTACAAGCTCATCTGCTGTGTGCCGAAGGATTTGCTCTGCTTGGTCACTGAAAACAGAAAGCCAAGCTTCACCCCTTGAATCGGACGCCTTGACCACCATAATATACCTATAGCACATGTAAGCGTGAAAAAGAGAAAGTTATTGAAATATTATGAACTTTTGAGAATCTTTAGAGCAGAAAGAACTGGTGATACACTCTGAACAACTCCAATGACATCTGCAGAAAATCACACCAGACAATTCAATCATGTGATGGAAGATAGAGATGAAAGTGAAATGCCCAATTACTAAACTAAGATTTTTACAGTTCAAGCCAAAGGACGCTCACCAACAAGATCCCTTGAATTGACATATGGACCAAGCTCATCAACCTTGACAAAGTTATACTTGAATTCTGGAATATGGGTTCCTTCCTCAACTGCTTCTTCAACTTCTGAATTTGCATGCAAGGTCATCTCATAATCATTTGCTACTGTTTTGAATTGTTTATTTACAACTCGAAGGGTTCCTTTTGAGATATAATAGACCTTGCCCAATTCAAACTTATTCCAAAACTTATCAGCAGCTTCCTTAAACATAGTTGCCTGAATTTGAGTGCCCTGCAGCACAGTAAGAAAAACAATCAGGTGGAAACCAAGATAATGGAACATCCTTACCCATCTTAAACCTTTATTATGCTAGCATACATTAAATTTGAAATGGTTAGATATTTGAAGATTTTGAATTAAAATTGAAGATAAAAAGCATTCAACAGCCTTACATCTTCATCAGTAAGCTCCACATTTAAGACACTGCCTTCACCCCTGGCATTACGGAATGTGCGCAAAGGTCCCTTGTTGGTGACTCAGACCTTAATAGTCCAATTCCCTTGATAAGGATTGAGAGAAACTAAAGGGTAAACTCTCCATGACATTCCCAATCGTGCAGCAGGTGCAACACTGCAAGTAGATGAAAAACTAATATAAATCTAATTTCCATCCATTCAGAAAAGCTCATAATTTTGTTATAATGTCTTAGTTATAGGTGTTTATAGGTACCGTACAATTTAAATAAAGGGCCTAATTACACTTGTTAGCCTTAGCAATCCTAACTTAAGGAAGCCCCCCATTGTGCTGAAGGAGAGCCAGCCTAAAGTGAGGAGGAGAGTTCCATCGGTGACAGTGGGCAACCTTCCTGAGTTCCCCTGGGATGCACTTTGTGTTTAGGACTTTACCACTTTGCGTACAGGTTCGAGAGGTAACAGGGAGAACATTGTCTTCCAAGTTGACCATTCACCATTGAGACAAGGAGGAATGAGGGGAAAGAAAAGAATTTTTATGGAGATTGTTGTTTTGGTAAAAGCAGGGAACTTATTGAGATCAGAGATTGTCGATGTTTCCATGTGTATATTGAATGGAGATACATAAAGAAGAATTTTAAAATTGGAATTTGTTGATTTTTTTACTAGTGTTGATCTAATTATTTCCTTCTTGTTTTCTCCTCCATCACACAAGTAGACCTTCAATTAGGCTGAGTGAAAAGCAGAATATGTTCCAGATGGATAACAAGAGCAACCAAGAATGATAGTAGAATCATTACCTTTAAAGGCTCTGGGCAGCCCTCAACAACTGGTATATCTGGAAACCCTGCAACTTCACACTGTTGTTTTTCTATTAGAAATCTCATAGATACAGAGATCCATTCTAGCAGCTCCAAAAACAATAGAAATCTTAGACATGAGCCACAATCAAATCACTATGAATAGCTGCTTTGTCATTCATTTTGATTAACACTTATATTTTCCATTTGATGAATCTAACTTATTAAAAGCCTGAATGGAACAGAGCAAAAGAGAAGAAAACAACTCTGAATTCATACCAAGTGCAAAGCATTTCGTGTGGCATCCTTGGTGAGCACATTGCCAAAGATTGTTGTCAGACCAATCACCTCAAATTCAGGCAACTGGAATGCCATTAATATTGTAATTGCATCATCTGCAAGAAAAACTCCGAGAGAGTGTCATGGATAGACAAAATATTTATGTATAGACAAAATATTTATTTTATTCTGACATGTTTACACAGCATCCTGTATTTAGCTCTAACATGTTCAATTCATTTCTCTTTTAGACAATCAAGTGCAATATTGCATGTGCCTGAACAACTTTTGCAACCGACACTCAGATAAGAAAAGATTACAACAGGTCCTTTTGTGTCCTCATCGAGAAAAGAAGAATGAAGCAAGCCACACAATTTTTAAAGACATCGTGTTCCAACTCCTAGTAACCGAATGAATTAAAGTAACTCAAAAATTTGAACTCCAGAGCTAAAAAAGCAGAAACTGTTATTGAAAAACTCTTCTTGAAAATGTTGACTTAATGTTTGTAGATACATATATAGAATTGAGTATGCATGGCAGAAGGAATTCAAGATCTTTGCATCTGAGCTTGTAACAGTTGAAGCTACAGGAACAATCTTCCCACTATGTAGTTTAGCTTCAAAAATAGGCACCAAGGAAAAAAAATAAAGAAACCCCATGCCTGTAATGAACCTGTGAAGAGCATCGCTGAATTGTCTCTGAAACTACTATTAATGTTCAGTAAAATCTTCAAGTTTTGGATGAAAATGTAAGCAACTACCTCCATTGCATCACAATTCCTAAAGACTATGCTACTACTGCCAGCTGAGAATAAATGCCAATATTCATTCCCAACAAGGAAGAAAATGAACCAGGAACACCCAGTTTGGAGTTAGAAAGGACGTCATACAGTTTACAAGGGATTAAAGGTTGCATTTTCAGAAAACATGCATTTTGAGAAATTTTTGGAGAGCTGCTGCCCTGGAAAATTCCATTCAGTAACAGCCCTCTATTCAGATAATATTTTTTATGATTTTAGTTGCAGTTGGGTGCTCTTTTTAGCCACTTTCGATAATTGTGTTTGCAGAACGATTATATGCATGAGTATATGTAGACCATCACGTACACAATTGTAGGTTAGTTCCTTTTCATTGGGCTTGGCTAGGCTGTAAATAAATGCAGAGTGGGACTAAATACAGAAACAATGTCAGGGCAAATGTGCACCACAAACATAGCATAGCTATTGCTAAGCCCATACTTTTAACTCTACAATTGGTATTTCTAAAATATCCAAACAACATCTATACTTTTATCTATATTCCTCATCACCTCTAAAAATTCAGAAAGAAGCAAACGAGAAAGATATATTAAAACTGTAACAAACTAGAAATTATGAGAATGGAGGGGAAAATACATATTCCGATATACAAGACGGAGAAAGGTTGACGTTCTTTTGTGTTGTGTAAGTTTTCTAACCATATCAACAGCCACCACAATATTTGTCCTCCGTAAGTTTTCACGATGTTCGTGCCTTTTGCTATTACTGTCATGCCCCATATTCCCAGTCAATCTGTATTGTTCCTCTGACCATCTCAGTTGCAAACCAAAATCCTCTGCTATGGCATCAACCAAACTTGAAACCAATGTAAAAACAAAAAGTACTACAATTTTCCCAAGTTCGGTCACTGGCAGCCGAAAAGATTGGGAAAGTTGAAGAGCATCATCCACTGCCTTTACAATCCTGAAAACAACCATCTCATCAGTTTATATTGAATCACAAACATTTTGAAAAATGATAAATCAAATTAACATCAAACCACAAGGAAGGTATGATGTCTGTAACTTGATACAACATGTGAATGTAAGAGAAAGAAAGCAGCGTAGAACTTGGAAGCCATACTAAACACATATAATTGTGACTGTTTAAGAAACACTATTACAAAAAAAGTCTGGACTCTGGATTCAATTGTCAAGTTACTATAAAAACCATCAAAAGAAGTAGAGAAATCCAGCAAGGTAGCAGCATAAGAGTTGTAATGAAACTGCATGGCCTGGCTTAATATCAAGGGAAATTTTCTTCCTTTAATCCAAAACTTGTAAACTGTATGACGTTGTAATGAAATCTATTTTTCCCTAGCATGATTGGATTCACAGTGCCATTCTATATGTTGCCATGATTTTACATTGGCAGCCTACTTTCCTTGGCTATAGCTAGATCATTCTTGGCAGTTGGCATGACTGTTTCTACTTGTCTTGATTATTACTTGTAGGTTGGACCACAAGATATTGTTGTTATTCCCAAAGATGAATATGAAGATGATACAACCCAGAGCAGCTCTGATGAAGAAACTCAGGATGATAGGTATGATGCTGCTAGTTGGGAGACTGTTGATTCTGATGGAATGCATATACATGATCAAGAGCAACAGGTGAGACAGATACCTTTCAGGAATTCATTTGGTTGAATTTATTGGGGTTATGATATTATTAGGTTAAAGTCTAGGATATAGTGTCTTTACTTGTAAGTGATGTAGGATATAGTGTCTTTACGACCCAATTAGACAATGCACTATTTAATAGACTAGTATGCCCCATAAACAAAGAAGGAAAATGGACTTTTGCAAAAATCATGATGAAACGTCTAGAGAAACTGGGCATTCATAAGGATGATCCTAATGATCTCACCCCCGAGGAGGTAAATAAATTTGCTAGGCTTGACATAGATCCGGAATCCATTACTTGGAGAAGATTTATGGATGTCAATGACTGTTTCCTAAGGAAAATTACAATTGGTCAAGGCCCAGATGAGAAAGGAATGGTAAGACAAACTAGTTTTGATATATCTGTAGCTAGTGAAATCATGGTTGTTTTATCCCTTACAACTTCTCTTGCAGACATGAGAGAAAGGCTTGGGAAAATGGTGATAGGAAATAGTAGGGCAGGAGATCCAGTTACTGCTGATGATCTTGGTGTTGGCGGTGCCTTAACTGTGCTCATGAAAGATGCAATTCATCCCACACTGATGCAAACTCTTGAGGGCACGCCAGTGCTTGTTCATGCTGGTCCTTTTTCCAATATTGCTCATGGAAATTCTTCTATTTTAGCTGACAAGATTGCACAGAAGTTAGTAGGCCAAGAAGGATTTGTTGTGACTGAGGCAGGGTTTGGTGCTGACATTGGTACAGAGAAGTTCAAGAATATAAAATGCAGGTACAATGGTTTGACACCTCAGTGCGCTGTTCTTGTGGCCACATTGTGGAAATTTCAAAACTATGCACTCTACAACACTTAAGAAATTTCACTTCATTTGATCTAGAAGATCAGGGAGTCATGTTTTTATAAGTTTTAGCTGCTGTATTGATGGCCTTGCTTTTGAAGATATGTTCTTGATGCATTTGATCATTGCATTGCATTGCTCATTCCAAGGAGGACTGAAGAGGACAAATTAGTCACATCTTGTTTCCAGGGCTAATCCTGTAGGTTGGTCAATGGTTATATATCAAAATTCAATTGCTTGTGCATGGGTAATTCATTGGAAGAGAAAGGAAGATATTACCCAGCCTGGACTTGACGGGACTAGACTGGGTGCACATTCAATGGCAGATAGACTCCCCACCTTGTTGGATAGAGTTATTGTCATTGGATGTGCACCAACTTCGAAGTGTTGTCTGGGTAATCTCTTGGTTACAGATGAGTCTTTCTCCTCAAGTTAGTCGGTCTCTCTGATATGTGTGTGCAGTGAAAACACTAACCTTATCTTATGCAGGTTGTGACATGCCTCCGTCAACCGAGTCAAGGGCCAACCTTTGGAATAAAAGGAGGAGTTGCAGGGGGAGGATACAGTCAAGTCATTCCCATGGATGAATTCAACTTACACTTGACAAGATATATCCATGCTATTACAGCTGCAAACAATCTTCTTGCAGCTGCTATTGATACAGGGATTTTTCATGAGACGACCCAATCAGACAATGCACTATTTAATAGACTATGCCTTTATAGCCGTACTTGTAACCAGCGTATTCTGATGCCGCAATCGAGGACACTAGACTACCCCTTTATAGCCGTATACATGTCCTTCAGCTCATCCAAGCAAGGACACTCTAATTGCTACCAAACCCTAGCTAGAGCATTCACCATGAACAACGAACCCTAACTAGCAATACCATGGCCTAGCAAGGCAGCTCACCAAGCTCTCCTACCTACACCAAAGGCTCCACAACAAACTAACATCACACCAACAAATTCACCCTTGGATCTCCCTATTAGATTTAGGGTAAATTTTCAGAATATTAGTCTCTTTTTATTTTTCAATAAGTAAGACAAAATTAGATCTGTAAATCAATTCACATGTAAAGCAGACTGCAACAATCTTGATAGAGGAGTTCTAATCATATATGCATATAAACTCAGATTTAAGAAACAGATCTAAACACTGTAACTATAGAACTAAACACCCAACTCAGATCTGGAACTTAAACAGAGGCAACAACATGTAGAAGGATAGATCTATAACAGTCAGAGGCAGCTTAAAGACACAACTCAGAACTCATATGTAAGTTAGCTCAGATCTAAGACAATAATTAACATCTATCTGAATACAACAGGTCTATATAACTCAGATCTTTAACACACAGATGTATATGACTCAGAACTAAAACTCAGATCTGAAACTCAGCATAATAAGCACATCTTAAAGATCCATACAAAGCTTATTCCATAATTCTATAATCAAATCAGATCTAAATCAAAGTAGAAGAAAGTAGGAATCATACCTGGTATGACAACCTACCTCTGAAGATAGCACAAAACCACAATAGATATAGGTCCTGAATGTTATGCTCAGACAAAGGTTCAGTTCATGGATCTACAAAAGATCTTTTATGCCAAGGTTGAAGGAACTTTCAAGCCACCAAGCTTAGGGTTTCTGGAACAAAGACACCAAGGACCCAAACCCTTCCCAGCCAAAGAAAACCTCAGATCTATACCCATAGGTCTGTAGATAAACCCTTGCTTCTATTGTGGAAGATCCACCCCACAAAGACAAGGAATAAAATACACAAGATAGCAGATCTGAATAAGGGTCATACCCTTAAATGAAAACCCACAGCTGAGACAGGACGAGGCACCCATAGCAAAAAAGCACACAGCAGTTAAGGATGCGGCACCTACAGAGGAGGCACGGCAGCTAGAATAAGAGGTGCGGCACCCAGCAGTTAAGACACAACAAGCTTCAGCCTTCAGCTAGGACAGCCACGGCAGCCACAAAAGAGAAGACAACAGCTGGGACAGAGCACACATCAGTTCACAAGGGAGCCGCGACTATCCTTCAAGGGGGCCATTGCTACAGCAGTTATCAAGAGGCTGCTTCTCACTAGATGTCAAGAAAACCGCAGGTAGAGGACCAAGGAACCTCCACAGAAATAGGCCACCCCACAATACAGATCTGCAACAGCAGTATACAAAAATACTAGGACTGAGACCGCTCCACAATACAGATATACAACATCAGTTGACTGAGGCTGCAGACAAGAATAACCCCACGCTATCACAAGTAGAATAGTTGATTGTATGTAGGAGTAGAGGGGAGGGTCTATTAAATAGTAATAGGTTAGGGCTAGGTTAAGGCAAAGTTAGGGTTAGTTAAGTTACCTTAAAAAGTCACATGTTTAAATTATAAATTTAAACATGTGACACTTATTTAAAGTTTTAACTTTAAACATAACCTCCAATAAACCAACAAAAACCCCAAAACAAATAACCAAGGGCAAGGGAGGGTTAGCAAGGTGGCATTACTCATTCCTTCAAATCATATGGTGAACCTATTACTTTATCATCACTGCATATGGGACTTATCCCTCTTGTGGTTATGTCCTTCTTTCAAGGAAGGTCATGTACCATCAAGTACTTGATTAAAGATCAAGTAGCCCCAAGACTTTTCCTGGGGTCTTATCCACCAAAGTCAGAGACCAAGGATCAACCCAAGCATTTAGCAAGGATTCCCTGGAACACATCCAGGGGCCCTAGAACACATCTAGGGACTTATGTCATCAACCACCAAGGAACACATCCAAGGATCAATCCAAGCACTAAGCAAGGATTCCGTGGAACACATCCAGGGGCCCTAGAACACATCTAGGGACTTATATCATCAACCACCAAGGAACACATCCAAGGATCAATCCAAGCACTAAGCAAGGATTCCCTGGAACACATCCAGGGACCCTAGAACACATATAGGGACTTATATCATCAACCACCAAGGAACACATCCAAGGATCAATCCAAGCACTAAGCAAGGATTCCCTGGAACACATCCAGGGGCCCTAGAACACATCTAGGGTCTTTATCATCTTGGTCCCAGACCAAGAAACCCAATGCCCCAGGCATGGGTACCCTGGATCCAATCCAGGGGCCCTAGATCACAACTAGGGTCTTATAACAGCTTGGTCCCAGACCAAGAACCCTAGTCATATACTAGGGGCCCTAAGAAGGGTCTTTTTCCATGGCATTGACTGTTTGGTCCCAGACCACATACCCCAGCAGTGCACTGGGGGCCCTAGATCTCGTCTAGGGTCTTAGCCATCCTCCAGGAGAATGGCTCTCGCTGCTGCATATAAAATTTAACACTCCCACTTGCATCACACAAGTCTTCAAGGAGATTCACAAGTTTGCATTGCACGAGCTCCACTAGCATCAAGTGCTCCAAGTCTTCCAAGTCTTCTTAAGAGTTTATTTCAAACAAACCCTAGCACACTAAGCCTTCACATAAGCCTTTCAACTCTTACATTACACAAGCACAAAGACTACAAGACAAGTACATTAAGAAGATACAAATGATGTAGTGACTAAGTTGTTAAAATACAAAGACACTCTCTTCCCTTTATATAAGATGGGTGAGGGAGGCTAACTATAGAAAGCGGATGAAGTCCACAAGCAACGTAATCTAAGCCACTATAGTAGATCCACATGAGGAGTGCTCCTCTCCAAGGTTTACACATGTCACAAGTGGACTTACTCCACCTCCCAAGTGGTGCACTATCTAAGCTAAGGCTCCACATATCAAGAACTCCTCATCATATGGCTGCATGATCTCCAAAACAAGGCCCCAAGCTCCATCGCTCCTCCACATGTGTGTGTTGGGTCCATAGCGACTTTTAAGTGGTGCACCCTCCAAGTAATACTTCCTCAACTTGAGTGATGGAGCTTGGGGCCTTGTCTTGGGGAGCATGCAGCATTATGATGGAGAGTTCTTGATACGTGGAGCCATAGTGCTTAACCTCCTAAAGTGTGCCACGTGGTCTTGATGCTCCTAGGGCCAGACATCCTTCCTCCTAGTGCCTAGTGCCTAATGCTTCTCCACAAGATAGATCCACATCCTATGTTAAAACCCCATCCTCAACATGCATGCCATGTAGAAGATGTCAATGCCACATGGCAAGGGTGACATGTTGGGATGCAGATTTTGGTCTCCTGTTCAGATCAGTTGGTTACACAAGACAGAGGGGTGTCATATGCTGCTCTGTCTCTACTTAAAAAATGTCACGATACATCTATTGACCAGTCTGATGCTGCACATCTGATTATGACTTCTGTACTAGCAAAGGATGAACATGTGACAGCAGTCAGTAAATCATTTCCCAGTATGTCATTGGTATAGGTGTTGAGGCTCATTGTGTTTCAAGTATTTTCAAGCCTAAATCAGTGAATTAGCTTCAGCAGTACAAAGGTGTGGGTTCATTACATTGGTGATAGCCTTCGCCATTATTTGATCTTAGCAGAGGTAGAGGTATATTTATGGCTATATATGTCCAGTCTAAAGGCTCCTTTAGGCTCTTTCCCTTGATATGAATGGTAAGTGCCAGATATTCTCATCACAAGACAGTATTCTGTACTCATTCAACAATTATAAAAGAACTCAAACATATCATCACATTCATGTTAGCTAATTGATGAGTAGGAAGTAAACCAACAAAAAACATTAACAAAGCTTACCAGACAACTGCCACCATAGTTTTTTCTAATCCATACACTCAGAAGTGCAAGAATCACAGGAAACTTGGCATCTAAATCAGTCTCTAAAGCTTGATCATAATATCGTTTTGCCAAGTGCAAATCAAAAGGAAGGCCCTCTCCATGTTCATGCATGTATCCAAGGTTGAACATAGCTTGGGCATTTGCCTGGGAATGAGCATGCATGTAAGCCTCCGCAGCACACTCAAAGTCTCTGTCAGTGCCATGCAAAGGAAGATAGAAAGTCAAGAGCAAATGTGATTGTCTCCTAGTATTTTACTGATAAAAGCTGTTAGAGTACAAACTAGGGTGCAATTTTTTGCAGTCTCAAAAATTAGAGCTGTCTTAGCAACTATTGTGTGAAGAGTATAGTTTTTCAGGAATGATTTTGATCTGTAAACCGTTGGAAAAGAATATAAATTGTACAAATTCATTATAACACAAATGCAAGTACACAAAAAAATATTGCTTTACAAGTTGAGATGCATCCTACTTGTTGATTATGTTTACATGAATAAATTAGGCATATTAGCAAAAACTAGAAACTTAACCTACTAGAACTTCCCAATCAACAATGTAATCAGGACAAAGTCAATGTTGTGGAAGATTTGTACATATTTGTCTCAATTGACGCAGTTTTCTTAGGATCCACCTTGGTTTGTTCAGGTTTGGGGTGAGAATGGCCGTGAGAACAAGAAGTTACCTTATTTCATTAGAGCAAGTCCTTGCTCATGTGCCCTGAAGTAGGTGGCATATATTAGAAGGAATCCTCCTTCTCTGTTAACTTCATCATCAGCCTGTTAGTCGTTCCATTACATATGAGGACTTTCCAGCAATGGTTGCATTAGTTTAATGAGTCATCAGTGCACCTTCCTAGGTCCTTGTTACTGTGTGGTTACTTTCAATGCACAGGCAAGCACTACTTCTTGAGAAGGGAACTAACTATGCATGGTGCAAGGATTATATTGCTTATTATTACATGGTTTAAATATATTGCTAAGATTACCTTCCTAGCCTATGTCTTGCTACTTGCCCTGCAAGTTGAGCAGGCAACTCTCTTTGAGTGTTCATTTCCACATGGAGTTGTTTTGACGTGTATAGATTTATCTCTTGTATGCTAAAAATGATTTGCATGTTTCTTTGGATTGTCATAACATTGAGCAGGACAATTGCAAAAGTAACACTATCATGCTCTCCGCATATGCCAATCTTGAAGCGCTAGATCAGGGAAGACAATTCCATGCTCACGTAATTACAACTGGATTTGAGTCGAATGCAATAGTTGGAAGTGCCCTAGTTGATATGTATTCTAAATCTGGTAGCAGAGCTGATGCCCGCCGGGTTTTTGACAGATTGCCTGAGCGAGGTGTAGTTGTATGGAATACCATGATATCAGGGTATTCTCAGAATAATTACTATGACGAAGCTCTGAAGTTGTTTTCTCAAATGCTGCGTGGAGGCATGAAGCCAGATGAATGTAGTTTTGTCTGTGTGCTAAGTGCATGTGGTGGCCTTGCAGCCCGTGACCAGGGGAAGCAAATCTACGTTGTCATCATCAGAACTGAGTTTGCATCATATGTCTCTGTTGGCAGTGCTCTAGTTACATTGCATGCCAAATGTGGAAGCATAGAGGATGCACGCCACATGTTTAACAAAATGCCTAAACAAGATTCGGTGACTTGCAATGCCATGATTACAGGTTATGCCCAGCATGGTTGTGGCATGGAGGCTCTTCGTCTCTTTGAAGAAATGGGATTCTCGATGGGATACATATCTTCTCATGAGACAAGCATCGATTCCAGAACAAGAAACACCACAAGCTCAAACCAATTTGATATGAACCATACACCATCGCCTAAACCATTGGTTCAAACGCCTTCCATTTGGACTTACTGACCTTGCCCTTTGGAGGTTCTCGTTACTCACCATTAAGATACTATTCCATATTCTCAGCCTCCTTTTGGCAAAGACACACTACTCAGTGTCCAGACCAGAATTACAGAGCATAAGTAGTCCATCACTTGGTTAGATGCAATGTTAATCTACCTATACAAGCAAAGTGGTTATCTCAATCCACTTTTCAGCAACGGTTTCCCCACCTACAACAAAAATTAAGGACAGTTTCCTCTACAAGAAGAACATGATGAGAACTTGTTGTTGAAAGTGGAAGTCGTGATGGTATTTATCCTTGTAATTAGCATTATCCTAACAAACTCAAGATCAGTAGTCATGCAAGCACTGCATGCCACTTAGCATGGCCATTTATTTATTGACACCTAATGAAGAGTGTTTAGTATGTCCATTTGCAGGTACTTCTCATGTCTTTTGAATTTTCTCATGCGGTCAACACTTTCCGTGTGTGAGCACTCATCAGAAGCCTTAGAGAAAACCTCTTGGTAACAATTTTCATTGCAGCCTCTGACTGTACCACGCTAAAGACGAACATCGTCGCCCATATTCACAAGAAGGGAGGATAATCTACAAACCAAACAGCTGAAATGAATCATGCATCCCTGCCTCAGTAGTTATACAGCATATGATACTTGCAGAACAAGTCAGAACATTTTACTAGTTTTGTCCATTACCTCCTTATGTTGATAAAAAAATGAAGGAAGAAGGAGATGTTGCAAATGGGAGAGACGGATGTTGGCACTTCCCCTTGTCATTTGTTGTATCCAGGATGTGTGGATCACTATAGGTAGACCCTCTATGGGAAAATACCCCACTTTTGAATCACATGACAAAGACAAATGTTTTTTACAGTATTTCCCTCTTACTATAAATTTAATATAAACACCCTTTTCCACCAAATCGAATTCCACTTATGTGACAAAGGTGAAAATTCAACTGCCAGGTATCCCTCTTCTGTAGCAGATCAGTTACAAATTCAGTGTCAAACACATTTAGTTATTGCAACCCTATTGGAAGGCCACAAATTCTCTAAAATTGTTCTAGGAGGTGTTAACCTACATTGTCTGAGCAAGAATGTCTCTTTTTCTCAGTGGAGGTCATTTAAGCAATTGATCAAAGTCAATTTCCCTCAACTCCAACATTCCTCTCAGGTAGGAAGATTCATAATAGAGAAGTCAAACTCTCCTCCAATAGTACAAATCTCAACAAAGGAAGTCTGTCACAATATCAAGGTCTTCAAAGAATACACTTTGCTATGCTGCTTCCAAGAGCTCTCCACTTCAAAGAATTTCATTGGACTCTCCATGGTCTTCAAGGGTTTTCAACGTAACCACTCAAGAGGTCGCCCACTAGAGAGGTGGGGGGGTCTTTTCATCTAGTCCTTTCATCGATACCTCTACTCCTTTAGGTATTCGCCGTGAATGGACCATAATAATACTACCTCTTCGAATGAAGGTGAATGCCTCTGATGCACCAAGCTCTTCTCCTTGAACCTCGGGCTAAAGGGTGAATAATGAGAACATGGGCCACTCAACACCTTATGCTCAAGCTCTATTGTTGTAGTATTTAACAAAACCTTTGGTTTGAGTCTTTTGTCAAACAGTTGATGGAAATCCTCTATTCTCACTAATAAACCCCTTCTTTGCTGGTTGTAGCTTAATTCTGATATAGAGCTTTTGTCAAACAGTTTGTGAGCATACTCCAATCCTCCATGTAACACTTATATTGGTTGTTGTTTGTTTATGGATTTATTGTTTTGGTTTTCTTATGTAGCTTTCAAGATGAATGATGTTTACTTGCCACCAATAAGCTTCATGTTCAGACTATCTATTTCAGCAGAGTTTACAAGGAAATAACCAGCAATTTAACACATAGAACAACAAGGAAAAATGCATACAAACATTTGGTTTTTATTGCAATAATCTGACCTGTTACAAGCTGGCCATATTATAGGTTCAGGTCGCCCTCTTCTGGATAGGAATGGATCCCCACAATGTCAAATTCGACTCAGGGAAAATGTAGTCCAGTCTACTCATAAAATGATGTAGCTCTGTTTTAATATTTCCTGTGTTTGATACAGGCTGGAAGAACAACAAGAGTATTGTGGTAGTGGCTGTAGGTTTCCCCAAACAATTGGCAGCCAATACACTTGATGAAATAAGGGATTAACTCCTTTCAAAGGTTCTGCAACCATTGTTGTAACAATACACCCTCCTTTGGCACTCTACAAGCCTTCACAGTCAGCAATACGCCCTTCACTATTCAAGTGCTAACTCCTTAGATACAAATGCGCCCTCCTCTAATCCCGTGCCTGCATGAGACATCCAGCCTTTAAATGGAGAAATAATGGCCCAGAACTCGGCCCCTGCCTTCAATAATTTGCCCAGCTAGTAAATAAACATTCTCTCAGCCCAAAATTCGCCCCAATAGTGAGGTATTCATCCCACAATGAAAGAAAACGACCCAACACTTCATAAACTCGCCCAACTGCAATATTTCATCAATGAGAGTGCCCAAGTTTGTATGAAACTCACCCAGCTGCATAAGAAAGATGCCCAACAAGTATTTTCGGTTCAGATCTAGATTAGAGTGCGCCCAAATAGTGAAATAATGCACCCAGCAGGACAGGAGCCCGTCCCACAATCACTAATTCGCCCCCATACCCTAAAATCTCAGCCACAACTAGATTAGAGAATCCGGACAAGCAGCACCAGTAGCAAGTTCTGATCGTGCGTGGGTGGGGTGCGTGGGTGCAGGGTAGGAGGCCGAAAGAAAATTTTGAACGGAGGGAGGGAAATATTATAGGGAGGGAAATATTGTAGATTTTTTTCATTCAACTTTTTTGTAACGTCACCTTCAACGTTTGTTGATTTTGAAGTTTGATGTCAATCAACCTTTTCTTCATAAGTTTTTTTGGCTTTGGTTGCTCAAGATGTTGGCAACTCTTCGATTTTGGCTTGGATGTAATCTTCATCTTGCTAAAATAAAAATTACAATTTTTTTTTCAATGGAAAAAAGGTGGACTCGCATGTGTGCATATAGCATCTAGTCAACCACTAGATTTTGCGTGATGTTTTGATTCATTGAATTATATTTATATTCACCACTATGAGTTTGTTAGCCCACTTTTGTGGATTTATATTCACGTAATCTTCAATCCACCTAGAAAGGCGCATACTTACATTTACTTTGTTTCTTCAAATTATTTGGCGTTTGCATAGGTTCTAAAAAAGTGGGGAGCAACACTGAAATTTTATATTCAATTTTAATGTTTTTGTCCAATTGGAACAATTGTGCCAATATGGGGTTGGGAGTCCACTAATTCGTTGACAAACAAACCTTTTTTACTACTCTTTTTTTATATACAATGCTAGAGATCTTGGATGGCCAAATGAAGGAGGCAGGCTATGTGCCAGACATAAACTTTGTTCTGCATGATGTGGAGGAGGAGGTAAAGGAACACATGCTCAGCACACACTGATGAGATTTCAATCACTGATGCTCTGCAAATCCCCATCAACAATTATCAAATGTTGTAACAGTGAAATCATGCGCTTATACAGGGAAAGCAAGAGCATAATCTCTGAACAGAACCTTCTACCGAGCAATCATTGTTGGAAGCCACAAATGCATCAGAAGCAGACCTATTGAAGAGCAGAAATAAATAAATTAAGGTAAAGACTCAATCTATGCATAGACTTACTTGCTTCATCAAATCATGCATAAACTCATCTAACTCACAAAAACTATAAAATTTCTGAGTCCTAAATTTGTTATTGGCACTTGTTTTCTCCAAACAAAATATGATAGAAAGTTAAATATTAATTACCTTCACAAATCCCATTAATGGACAGTTAATAAGGGAACCCAAATATACCCCAACAAGGATAGCAGCCCTTAGAAGACAGATGGATCAAATTGAATTTTAATTGGAGCCCCAGTCTTAGACTAAATATGTAAAATAGAGATTTTATAATTCAAAAAGACACATACGAATAACTCTTAGTATGCACTAAAAGTTAAAACGCAATTACTTCATAATATGCAGTAAATAGAATCAATGAAAGGTGTGAAAAAGACACCAGGATGCACCTTGATTGAGATAAATAATAAGGTTCATTCATTCTTTGTTGGAGACAGAACACATCCTCAATCTGAGAATATATATACAATGCTGGAGATCTTGGATGGCCAAATGAAGGAGGCAGGCTATGTTCCAGACATAAACTTTGTTCTGCATGATGTGGAGGAGGAGGTAAAGGAACACATGCTCAGCACACACAGTGAGAAGCTGGCCATTGCTTTTGGTATTCTCAACACAAAAGATGGAACCTGTATCAGGATCACAAAAAACCTCTGTGTCTGCACTGACTACCATAATGCTACTAAATTCATCTCAAAGATTTTAAGGCGAGAAATACTTGTGAGGAATGCAAATCGTTTCCATCGTTTCAAGGAAGGATTGTGCTCTTGCAAAGATTCTTGGTGACACGTAGTATTGAAGCTATCTAAACAATGGGCATTTGGAAGACTTCATATTAATTTGCACAAACAATTCAACAGGGGTCTAAATCTTGTCTTTCTTTCTAAAATAACACAGTGTTTCGAGGGTGAGCCTGACCTGCATGCTCATTTTTTAAGACCCTGGGTTTTATGTCTATTTAGTTTGAAAATGAGATGGCAGACTACATGTGCAGAAATAAATGAAAGAAAATAACTAACACAGTGGGCATCATATGCACATGCAGGGGAGGTGATATATATATTAATCTGGGTTGGTCAGACCCCAAGGTTGAAGCTGACTGCATATAACAAATGGATTAGTGAGATTTCACTAGTTTTGAGATCATATACATTAAAACCACTGATGAACTGCGTTGCTTAATCATCCAACAAGTATGACACGTCTGTGGTATCTCAAGGTCCAAGATAGCATGATTTGGTAATATGAAATGTAGTGCATTGTTCTGTACTAAATTATTGATTATTCTAATAAAGGTAATAAAGTAAAATCATGAAGCAGAACAGTATTGATTTGTCATAACATCTGTGCAGGTCATCTAGAGGAATGTTTTGGACATTATCAGTAAACTTTTGAAAGGGAAGCCATCTTTTTTATGCGGACGTTAAACCTTGAAAATCTCAACCCCTCCCCATGTAATTGTAGTAGCTCATGGTGATTCAAATTGTGTACCAGTTAATGGCATAATGGTGTATCCATAAATTCTTTCCTTTTCAGTTGTTGATGGCTCTCAATGTTTTCTCCAGGTACAAAATTCCAAATAATTTCCTCTAAATGTACAGAGAATTGATTGAACTTCATTGAAAATTTATAGAGATGGGACCACATTCTTGTTGGGTGTTGATGAAGGACAATGGGAAAGCATGAACTCCTGTTACGGAGAGAAGAAATCACGAGAATATTACCCTCTATATCAATCTACTTCTTGTTGGTAGTTATTCTGATGCACAAATTGGACACTAGGAGGAAGTGTTAAAAATGTTTTCTCAGATGAAAATGAACTGTGTGCAGATGAGCAGGGAAGCTGCTAATGGGGATTGTCTTGGTTGTTTCTTTGACAGTATATCTAAGTATGTCCATTACTGGAGTATTGAAATTTGAAGACAAATAAAGCAAATTTGCAGAGGTATGATATAGGTTAGTTTGCAAGATGATGTTTTTTTTCATGTATTCTTTGTTGCATGGTCCATCAGTGTACGTTGTTACAAGAAACCATTGTTGGTCATGAAGTAGTGAGATAGAGTTATTTTGGTACCGATTGATGGTAGTGAGGAAGAATACCTCAATATTTTGAAACTAATAAAGTTTTGTGGGACCAAAAGCCTCCCAAATGGGGGGGTCTAATCTATAAAGATTCTGAAGTGGAACTGTTAAGAGACCTAGGGCTGTAAGTTATTCATATACCTGAGTTGAGTATGCACTCAGAAAGCGATCTCGAGCTTTTGAAGCATTCAGTAAATGAATACAAGGTCCCTGTTGGCCTTAGATTTTCTTTACTAACAAGGTTACGCTTTGCAAGAGCCTTTTCACACCTAGACACCCGGTGGCAATACATTTGTATTTGTCTTTGGCTTTTACAGTGCTAGTGCAAGCAATTCCTGAAGATATTTGTATTTTGGTAATTCTAGCATTGAGGGCTCTATATCAGAACAGATCTCGTTGATGAATGTTGCTTTAGGGGCTAAAATTCTGTGGGGACTAGTCAGCAGGAAAATGTCTTGGTGGAATTCATTCTCCACCCCCCCCCCTTGCTAACTTCATGTCCTTTCCTAAGAGTTTGTGTCACTATCCCTTCCCGACTTGGGACAAGCCACTAACCTTAGTTTTGCAGGTATATAACTCACATGGGTATTGAGATCGTCATGCTCACACCTTCACTGACTTTAACCATCAAATCTCACAATCATGTATCACCCTCTTACCCTCGTTCTCACAATTCCTTTATGCTATCTTTAAGAGTGAAACCAAACAACAAGTCTATTTGATGCATGGTAATAGGCCTTCAAGAGGCTTCTCAGATTAAAACTTATGCCAAAAGATCAAGATTACAAAAGCTATAAAACCATACAATGCACTTTGCAAGCTCTAAAATCACTCTGTTGAATACAAAGAACGAGCATCCTTCTATAGGCTAGGAACCTTGGATCTCAAAGACCGATTTCAAATTGCATGCACTAAGAAAAGACATAAAGTAAATGAATCAGGGTCCTGCCAATAAGGCAGCCTCAGATGATTCACTTTTGGTACCATTAAGGAAAGATGCATGACATAAAGAAAAGCCGATATGACATAACATATATCTATAGTCATACCATTATCTCAACTTTCAAGTGGATGATTTTCTAGAACATGTAGTGGAAAATGGGGTCAACTATGCTTTTTTTACATGACTCTTCCCGACTCATGCTTCCCTCTAGTTGTCAATATGATGGAGGATGATGTCATCAAAATCATATTCTTCTACCTGGGCCCAAATTGTAGGATCTTCCAGCATAAGTAGGTGCACAGAGAGATCGTACGAAGCATCTTCAGTGTGGATATGGAGTTTTTGGGATAGATGATATGATTTTATTCATCCCACCATTAGGCAATGGTAGTGACCAAACGTCGAAGGCAACATTTGGTTCTGTAGAGCACATAATAACCAGAGTGGCTAGTTGTTTGATGTAGTTGAGGATGTTTGAGGTGGAGCACTGGGCCAACAATCTGATGAAGAAGCAAAGAATACCAAAGGAGATGGAGTAACATTATCATCAAACCATAGTCTGGTATGTTGAATTTGCTTTGACAGAATTAACCATATATGTGCAGAATTCTGTGTGGTTGATATCAGGATCAGAGAAGCAAAGTTCTTTGAAGTGTTGATAAATCTAGATTCTATGGGAACAATTGTTCTCATAGAATGCTTCTGCATGATGGTAATCTGCAGAGGTTTCTCTAAACTATGTTTTACACAGTGCTTCATAGTAATTGTTAGTGACATGTGAGAAAATAATGGCTTTGAGGGGACCAAGCACGCCATGCCAATTCACTGTTTCTGGACAATATGTAGAAGTGTCTATGTTGTTGTTGCCTGCTTCATAATGCATACATAACTTGGAGAGTTCTCAGGTGAGAATCAACAAGGAAATTTTTGATACCTGCAATGCGTTTGGCAGTAAAATCATACCTAGTTATTTTCTGCGGCCATTTGAAAAGGCGTCCTCGGGCAATATTGGGATCAATTTTGTACACCATAAAACCTTTAAAACTCTTGTAATTTGACCTGGTTATAAATTTAACAGGCAACACAAAATTTAAAGTATTTTAAAGATTTCACTATCATGAGGATTTCCTTTTCCATGGACAGATAGTTACGCCGATTATCATCAACTGAACCATTGGCATAATGAATGAACCCTAGGTGTCCAGAATGTGATGAAGAGAAACCCGTGAAGTGAAAAATTTGTTTGGGTATTTAGTCCGGGCATAAATGGCATTCAAAGAAACCAGCTAGAATAATGAGCAAGGGAGGTCTGCAGAAATGAGCAGGTTCCTAATCATTGATATAGCAAGGCTGAGATAGACAACCCACAACCAATCATGGGACTTCAATGCTAAATAGATGCTAAAAAAATAGGGGATATGTCACTTACCATTTTCAGCTGAAGAGAATCTACTCTCTCGAGGAGTGAAAAACCCAATAGAAGCTTCTTTATCGAGCCCTAATGGCTTGATGTAAATATTAACCACACTGTCTCCTTTCGTGAACTGGATGCCTCATATAGAAGCCGTCGGCGTTGTGGTAACAGGCTGCGCTTGGCCTGTTTTTTTTATATGACTGCCTTGCTCGGGAAGGTTTCTCTAGCTTGCTCTCAATCCTGTAGCTGGAGTTGTAACCTTCTGTTCTTCGCTCCAGCCAGTAACATACGTTTCCACCCCTCCACAGCGCTTGGCCTCTCCCGGGAAGGACGGAGGGAGTCGGTTATTTTTTTGGGCGCGAATTGTAAAATAATTCTCCTAAGTGGAGTCTCAAATTCCATTTTAGGGATTTTTTCTATGATAGGTTATGATCCTTGGTGAGAGGGTAGGGTTCGAGTCTCACTGACAAAACTTACAATAGATATGTAGTCTATCTTTTGCTAGGGTTAATGTTGAATGCTTGAAATGCCATGAAAACGAGAGAGAAGAATACATTGTAACTAGCATTTGGGCTTGATCTCCATGAGAAATTTGGTTAACAAAATTCTAGCACCAAATCGCCTTACAGATAATATACTTGATCCTATAACAAGACCTCCATCGCCCAAGTTTGGGTTCCTCTATCCTCAACCACCTGATTAAAACTCTCACTCAATAAGGACATAAGTTTTACTTTGGTGAGTGATACAAAGGGTGGCTCAAAACACCTCACTTAAAATCTACCAGACTTGTAGAACCAAGGCTGGTCCTACACAATGAGAAAACCTATGGAAAAGGAATCTTAGCAAGGTCTAGCCAATTTTCTCTAGCATAAGGGTGTGTCCCTCCCAACCACAAATCTCTTATTTATATGTTCAAAAAGTGGTTCCATCTGTTGGAGCAAGAAATATGGGTTGCATAAGTGTACGACCTTTGTGATTTATGCTCGAGGCCCATGCAATTTGAATTTTACTTATTTTTTGGGTCATTTTGAGGGTGCACATGGGTTGCTAACTAGCAACAAGTGATTTATATGCGGGTTGCACTTCAATACGATGTGCACATAAGATAAACTAATTCAAAACTTGTCCAAAGGCTTGGCAACTCATTGATTTGATAAATGGTAAAGGATTAGTTCAACCTCATTGGTTAGGGGGACCAAATATGGCTATAACATAATGATAATTAATGTAGTTATTTGATCATGGATCTTGATTAAAGAAACAACTCTTCTTGGGTCACAGAACGAGATTCATGGAGCCTCCCTTTGGTTTTCTTAGAGTAATACATGCAGGCTTATGGAAATTGATCATGTAACGACCCCTCCCAAGATAGTAGATCATCATTAATGCAATGCCATCTTCAAATGGTTGGATGCATATGTGTGGTTTGTCTATTTATTTGTTGAAGACAAATTGAACAAGGGTTGGGGGTCGTTAGATTGGCCACTAAAATGAGTAGTTGATCCAACTATTTATTCTTGTATGTGTGTGTGTGTGTGTGTGTCAAGTAGGTGTTGTGGTAGGTGCATAAGTTAGGTACATCAATTATATGTGTTATTGTGTTTCCAACGTGCATGAGTGTGTTGCTTATTTGTGTCACTTATGTTTGTGGGTTAGGTGTCACTTAGCTACATAGTTTAGATGCATATGTAGGTGCATAGGCCAACTGCATGGGTTATTTGCGTGGTTTAGGTGCACATGTTAGATGCATTTGTAGTTGCATGTGTTAGTTAGGTGACTTAGGTTCATCGGTTAGATGTGTGTATAGGTGCATAGGTTAGGTGTAGTTCTTATGTTAGGTGTGCCACTTATGTGTTTGGGTATGTATCCCTATGTGTGCATATGTTAGGTGCACCACTCAGTGTTAGGTGTGTCTCTTATAGACACAAGTGCACCATTTTTGTGTGTCCCTTATGTGTGTGGATTAGGTGGATGGGTAGGTGCATAGGTTAGTTGCATTACTTATTAGGTGTGTCACTTATGTACATGGATGTGAGCGTGAGTGCATGGTTAAGAATATAAGATATTTAGGTGTGTCAATTTTGTTCATGAGTACATTGCTTATGTTCCTTAGTATTTCTTATGTACATGGTTTGGGTGCATGTGTTAGCTACAAAGACTAGGTGCTTATGTTAGCAACATGGATTATATTCATGGGTAGGTGCATTTGTTAAGTGCATCCCTTATGTTAGGTGTCTCAGTGCTTATGTGCACATGTGTGTGGGCAGGTGAACCACTTATGTGCATGAATGCATCACTTATGTATGTGGGATAGGTGTATGGGATAGCTACATGGGTTATGTGTGTTGCTTATGTTAGGTGTGTTGCTTATGTGCATCACTTATGTGAATCAGGTGCCTCCCTTATGTGCATGAATTAGGTGCATACATTAGGTACGTCACTTACATGTGTTGAATGTGTGGGTTGCAAGTGTGTTGCTTATGTATAGGGATTAGGTGTGTTGGTAATTAGGTGCATTAAGTTTGTGAGTTTATTATGTTACCAATATATTATCTCTCATGAATGTGTTAACCCATCCAACCACATTTGATCTCTCATCTTATAAGTACAATGTTCTCAATTATATGTAAATGAGAAACTCTTAAGGGATTGATCCATGTAATTAATTATCACAAAGAAACAACACATAAAGGACTAACTTGTCCTTCCTTATGTGCATAGTTAATAATATGGATATATATTATTCATAGTTTAAACTTATTTTGATTAGATATTATTCATAGTTTATACTTATTTTGATTACACATTTTCCACATGTAAATAATTTTTTATTGTACATATTATTTTTAAACCTTAAATCCAAATAAGAATAAAAAAACTTAAAGAACAAACTTAATTTGAAATGAAAACAAAAGGAAAAATAGTACGAGGAAGAGGTTGCTTGTCCATAATTTATTACAACCTAATATATGACTAACCCATATCCCACTAATCCCTAACTCTTCGATGACCATGACCATTATTTGACTTACCCCTAACCCTTAACTTGGCCATATCCCTTAACCACCTGACCCATAAGAACCTTTACTACCTCCACCCCTAACCCATTAACAATGTCTAACTCTATCTCTAACCAATTGATAATTTTTAACCCCTAATATGATAGCACCAAATTACCAACCCTTAACCATTTATCCATTGACTCCTTATCGAGCCTAACACTTATCCGCCAACCCATTAATGCTCATAAACCCTACCCCACAACCCCTATCCCACAAACCCATAACTATCCAGTAACCTAATTACCCCTAACCCACTAACCACATTAAGAGATTTTTTTCCTTTCTTTTAAAATTAAGAAAATTAGTTTGAATTTTAGCACTATAATAACCACATTCATCATTGATGATGGCAAGCCTTTGGCAAAGAACCCGTAAACATTTGAAAAATGTATTAATATTATATAATACGTTATTTTCTCTACGCAAAGGGATTGAGCCCCGTGGACACTTTGGTACAAATCAAGAAGACCTTTCTTTTGAATAACTGAAGGTATTATATTTCACACAATGATGGAATTCTTAAAGAGTGAAGTCCATTGAAATCTAAAAAATACCTCAATCAATAATTTCTTGTTTCTTGTTAAAAAAATGATGCAATTCTTAAAAAATGAAGTCGATTGAAAAAATCAAAAAATACCTCAATGAATACTTTCTTCATGTAAGGTCTTCAAAGGTTTGATTCTATTAACAAAATACCATAAAATTGAGGTTTTAAACTATTGATTTTAAAATTTTAAGTAAATGAAAGTAAAGTATAAGTCAAATTAAATATCAAGATTAACTTAAAAAATTAAAATTAAAAGTTAAATAGAATCACAAAGAAATTAAAAAAAAAAAAATATTAAAAGTTAAATAGAATCACAAAGAAATCAAAATAAATTGCATTAAGTATTTCAAATGGTAAAAGGTAATGGTCATTCATTAAAGCCTTGACTTTTAGGCATTTTTGGTGCAAGTCAATGTTCATCACCATTATTTTGAGGGAGTTTTTGCAATGATAATTAAGGGATTTTTGCTCATTTCTGTCACAAAAATAGGAAGTAGTGACAGTCTTAGAAATACCATCATCTATTTAGTCATCAAAATAGGCATTGGTGATGGTATTTAAAGAAGTATGATTGTTTTCATTTCTAAAAGTGTTTTTGGAGGCAATATTTTAAGGGACTCTATGACTAAAACTCTTTTTTGTGACGATCATTAAAAGAAGAAGCTTTGGTGATGATCCTTATTAGATAATCACATGCTTCACCATCACCAAAGTCCTAATTTTTCATAGTTTTAGGGGAAAATATTATGCATGAGTAGATAGTTATATTCACACTGGATATACTCATCTATCACATTATTATTTTGCATGCATATCCTAATATGCAAAGTGTAACGACCCTAGTTGAACAAATATCTAAAGATTATAAAGTAAAATTAATTAAAGAAAATAATTGTGGTTAACTAAGTAACAATTTAACTACAGATCACATTTAATGACCCGAGAAATAAATTTAAAAGATCAATGAAAAATGTTATAAAAGGGTTGCGTATGCAGAGAGGGATGGCCGAGGAATCCTGAGAAGATAAAAACATTAAGGGAGAACGAAGGACAGAGGACAGGGGCAGGTAAGGGAGTAATGAGGAGTCGGTGAAGGAGGAATAAGGGAGGAATGAGGTTTACATGAGTGGGGGGATTCGACGGAAGGGGGATTTTGGGAGGACTATGACATTTGCTGGGAGGAGAGAGTTTCTGGTGGTGACTTTTGATCAGTTGAGGCACTGAGTTGCTAGAGGTTTTGGGCATGGGGGCCAGGATATCCGTAGATATCCTGGAGCTAGGTAGTTTTCCTAGTTGGCAGGGAGGACAGTAGTTTTGGGCAGTTATTTTCTTGTTTGTGGCAGGGTTGATCTGGGTATCAAGTAGCAGGAAGGCAGCAGCAAGGCAAAGAGGCAACAGAAATTAGCATCAGAACCAGGTACTTTGCTAAGTTATGTATTTATTTCAATATTCTACCATGAAATCAATATTAATTGATAAATCTAAGTTACTGAAGTTGTTGTTATGAAAATCAATATTATGCTATGAAGTTATTGTTTCAGTTTAAGAAATAAATTGCTTATGAAACTTAATGATGTTTAGAAATATTTGGTTGTTACATATGGTATAGAGCGTCTTAGTTCGAAATCTGGGCCTGAGGGCCAAAATCCCGAGTGTTAACTCCAGCCACGCTTAAACTACAAACAAAACACGTTCAATTTGACCCTTTGTTTGAAGACCTGCAACAGATGGATTAATATCAATTATTAATATATATATACGAAATGATTATTTAAACAACATGCATGATATAATCAATTAATTATATACTATGCAAGCGTGCAATATGGAATGTTACATACCACAAAAATGTGTTAGTCCTGGGGCATCATGAATTGTCCATAAAAGTATTCCACGACATTGAAATCTCTTTTGCGCAATTGGTTTACAAATGTCA